>QEOT01000273.1:76606-91333 GCA_003123785.1 Pterocarya stenoptera
TTTTTTTTTTTTTTGAGGGAATATTTGTGAGCACATTATGCAAACTAGTGTTTATCTTTGAGCAGCTTTTTGCTACATAGAAGAGATAGACGGTGCCTCAAAGAACTATTGTGATAAGAGTTGAGATGCGGGGCGGTTTGGATAAGAAGTTGAAATGGTTTGTGAATAGTAGAATAAAATATTTTATGAATATTATTTTTTAATATTATTATTATTTTAAGATTTGAAAAAATTGAATTGTTTATTATATTTTAGTGTGAGAATTTGAAAAAATTCTTTTGAAATTTGAAAAAAAGAAAATATTATTATATTTTGTGTATGAATATAGAAAAGTTGTAATGATGAAGATAAGATGAGTTTAGATGGGTTGAGAAGAGTTTTGAAACCAAACATCCCAGTATAGATGCAACCCTAACAAGAAGTACCATGGTCATGGTCGTGGACCACTTCAACTTATAACTTGGACTTATAATTACGGAGTAGCTGGGAAAGACATCGATTTTGATAGCTCCTAAAACTGTGGCTAAAGACCCCATGGTTTCATTCAAGGCTGGCTTGTGGTTTTGGATGACTAATGTTCATGGCCAAGTCCTGAGTCAAGGTTTTGGAGCAACAATTCAGGCAATAAACGGTGATATTGAATGTAACGGCAAAAGTCCTGATGCTGTCCAGGCTCGTATCTAGTAGTATTACACTCAATATTTTAACCAACTCGGTGTTGCTCCTGGTGATGATATTATAACCTTAGCTGCTAACTAGCTAGGTGCCAACAAATAAATTATGTAATTGGCAGAATCGGGGATCAAGTCGCATCGTAGCTAGCTAATTAAAAAATATTTAAGGATGAAACATATCTATCATTTTTATAATTTACTGAATTAAGCCCAGAGCTTTCATGGGCATTATTCAATGGAAAACATAAAGATTATTATAATTTTCCCTTATTCCCCTGTGTTATTTAGTGCATGGCCAACATGATCACGATTACTACTTTTGGCTACACCTAGTTAGCCTCTTACTTGAAATGCTAATAATTAAATGAGTTATTTAGTGCATGGCCGGCCGGCATGATCACGATGACTAATTTTGGCTACACCTAGTTAGCCTCGTACTTGAAATGCTAATAATTAAATCCATTGCCCAGCAATATCTCCCTAGAACATTATTATAATATAGCTATATATATTTATATATATATATATATATGGAAAATGCTTATCCCACGTACGGTAGTCACCGATCCAATTTTTTTATTTTTATTTTTATTTTTTTATTTAATAGTTAAGAAAATATTTTTTAATAAATTTATGATTTTTATTTATTTTTTAAAATTTTTAATAAATTTTAAAAAATATTTAAGAAAGTAAAAAAAAGGCAAAAAGTTTTTTGGCTATTCGGTGACTCCTTCCGTGGCGCCTCCGTCTATGGGAGTAGCACCAGTACCCTATATATATATACCGTCCTTGGAATGGGGCTTGGTCATGGATTTAGTCGAATCATGAAATTCATATGCCAAGTTCCAAATTCCAAAGCCTGGCATGTGAGACATCAAGGCCGTAGATAGTAAAAAAAAAATACTTGTAGATAGTGCATGGGAGCAAGATACCCACCTAAAATGGCAGGTTTTAGTGCAAGGCAAGATTTACTAACCCGAATTCTACTTGGAATCTTAGCTGCAGTACTTGTCTTCCCCAGCACTCATGTGAAGGGTCAAAACTGTGGTTGTGGACCAAACTTATGCTGCAGCCAGTTCGGGGATTGTGGCAATAGCAGTGACTACTGCGGCTCGGGGTGCAGAGAAGGCCCCTGTACTAATACTTCATCATCATTTCCCCAGACATATTGCTGTCTGCCCTTCTTTGGCAGCTCTATCGATGTTTCGGTGGCTGATTTTGTGACGGATGATTTCTTTAATGGGATACTTAATCACACCAGTACTGGAGGCTGTCCAGGGAAGAGCTTCTATATATACTAGAGCAGCCTTTCTTGATGCTGTTAGCGCGTATAAGCAGTTCGCCGCTGGTTCTGTTGATGATTCCAAGCGTGAGGTTGCAGCTTTCTTCGCCCATGTTGCACATGAGACTGGATGTAAGATCTTAGTACTCCCCCTCTCTGATCTTTAAATATAATTATGTACATATCCTACTAACAAACTAAAACAACCTTATATATGCGCGCAACAGAACATTTATATGTCTGATTAATTTCATGAGTCATTTGATTTAGCAACTAACGTCTTTCACTCGATCGCAACATATATATCATAACAATAATATTCCTTAATTATTACGAGTCCATGACCCTTAGGATAAAATCTGAGGTTGTAATTCTGGCATGAGAAAACATATAAACATAGGATTGCATATTTGCATGCGCACATATAAGGGGATGTGTATCTTTTACTTTGTCAGGCATACAATCATTGATCATAGGCATACATCAGCTTAATTTGTAGCATTCTTAGTCGGTTATTGAGCTATTGCATGCGTACATGATTAATGTAAAGAGAACCACATGAACCTGAAAATTGAAGCAAATTGTTTATATTTGGGCAGCTTTGTGCTACATAGAAGATATAGATGGTGCTTCACTGGACTACTGTCATGAGGGCAATACACAGTATCCATGTAAATCTAACAAGAAATACTATGGTCGTGGACCATTTCAGTTGACTTGGAATTACAACTACGGAGCTGCTGGAAACAGCATTGGATTTGATCTATTAAACTCTCCTGAAACTGTAGCCACAGACCCTGTTATTTCATTTAAGACAGCCTTATCGTTTTGGATGACCAACGTTCACCAAGTCCTAAACCAAGGGTTTGCTGCAACGATGGTCGGAACCTTACTGCTATCCAATCTCGTATCCAATATTACACTCGATATATTGCTACCAACTCGATGTAGCTCCCGGTGATAATCTGATCATCTGCTAGGAGCTGGATCATGACGTCTGCGTCTCGATCTTTTCTTGGATATCATGTACTGATCTAGCTCGCTTAATAATTAATTAGCTAGTAAACTTAAATAATGTATGAACTAAAATGAAATAAAGAGTGCCAACTAGTTAAGTTGGCAAAATAATTAATTAAAGAATATTATTATTATTATTGCTTCAATTAATATTTAATTCCACTGCATTTGTTAGTCTTAATTTTATGGTCATGAATCGACTCATCATGATCATGTTGGCTCTAGTGATCTAGTGTATTATATATTGCGAGAGGTCGTATGAAGGATGAACAAATAGGTTTGGATTAATCCCAAAACAAAGCTAGCTAGCTCGTTGGGTCTTTATAAAACTTGAATCCAAACCAAATATATATTCCAAACTCTTTTAAAAACCTCAAAAAACAGTACTGGTTTTGCTAGGAACGGGATATATATATTAATGAAAACTCCACTGTCGATCACCCAATTATGTCGCAAATTAAGTACCAGTCGGTTTCAATAATCGATCAAGAATCTTACTAGAATGCAGGTTATTAAATAATCTCAAATTAAGTACGAAAATTATTTACCCTTAGTACTATTATATATATTGGTAGCACATATGCAGAACTTGAGCTTGTGTTCAATCGGTAATGCTATATATAGTTGGAGCATGTAGTTTCCGTGTACTCCTTTTAAAATAAGTGGGGGTCACTATTAAAAAATAATCTTTTTATCTGAATTCTAAATTTAACCGTTTCTTTATATGGAAGCTCAACATTCCAAAACTACAAATATCATTTCTCTATGCATTAGGAACAAACTCATACTAGTCTTTATAAGAAGTTACCACACTGATCCTCCTATTAGGCCTTTTATTGAGAGATCAAGTGGGTGCCTCTATATGGTATCACAGCAAATTAACTTATGACCGATAATGGGTTCCTGCGACCTACCTATGAGGATGGTACTGAAAATACCAGCCCACAAGTGAGAGGGCGTGTTGAGAAGACCCACACAGTTTAGGAACAAACTCATTTTAGTCTTTATAAGGAGTTACCTCACTCCTTCTATTAACTTTTTATAAAGAAAAATGAGTGTCTCTATACAATCCATACCCCATACTTCAATTTCTTTAAGATCTGTACCTAAAAGTTTCCTTTCTAAAAAACTTGAAGAGAAGATTGGGCTTAGATTGACCCAGCTCATTACAACCCATGGACGGTCCTGCATGGGCTCGGAGAGGTTGGAGCCTATTTAGAAATCAATTATGTTTTTCTTTTTCTTTTTCTTTTTCTTTTTCTTTTTTTGAAAGCGACATGAACCTTTCTAGTTTCTATTACTGGATTGGATCAAGTCAATTGAGATTACAGCTGGTAAGTATAGCCGACATATATATAGTGTTATTAGCATGACAACAACAGTAACAACTTTTGTTTTAAGTTTTTTGTTTTTTGGTCTTCTGTTTTGAGCAGGTACGTAGTAATTAACCTTTAATGGTTTGATTCACATATTCCATAGGAAGTAGGCAATATTTTGTCTTCGAAGGTGATCAATAAAGAACCATCCATATAGTTGTGACACTATCATATATAGTTTTGAACAGAATGATTCAACTCCTAATTGAGGTTTTTTTATATTAGGTATGTAATGGTTACCCCTCAAATTGTGGGCGGGGCCAAGTAGCACCGCTTCACCGTCTCACTTTTATATATACTCAAGTCAGAATCATCAAATTATAATAAAGCAAGTTTGGATCAAGTCGAATGAACAGTCTTATACTGTACGTTGTATATAATTAGGCACCACCCCACAAAACCGTATATATATATATCCAATTAAGTAGAAATGGTTAAATAAATTAATTTTGTACTTCAACTAGCTAATTAATTAATATGATAGACACCTTATAAATTTTGACTCAATCATGTGATTAAGGGTGTAACCGGTCCAGTCCGGTTTTGGACAAAATTAAATTAAGCAAATTGTTTATATTTGGGCAGCTTTGTGCTACATAGAAGAGATAGATGGTGCTTCGCTGGACTACTGTGACAAGACCAACACACAATATCCATGTAAATCTAACAAGAAATACTATGGTCGTGGACCACTTCAGTTAACTTGGAATTATAATTATGGAGCAGTTGGAAATAACATTGGATTTGACGGATTAAACTCTCCTGAACTTGTGGCAGCAGACCCTATTATTTCTTTTAAAATCGCCTTGTGGTTGTGGTTTTATCTCAACTCAACTCAATTATTTTTTTAATATTATTATTCTTTTAAGATTTGAAAATTTTAAATTATTTATTATATTTTGTGTTGAAATTTCAAAAAATTATAATGATTAGATAAGATGAGTACTTGAGATTCGTTTGGGATCCAAATTGGAATGCAACGGTGGAACCCTAGCTAGTGCAGTCCACTCGTACTGTGTATTACATCAAGTATTGTGATCTACTTGGGATTGCTCCCGGTGATAACCTCAGTTGTTAGTATACACATCTCATTTTTTGGATACCAGTTTGCTCTGGCTTAATTTATCTCTGAACATTGATCTTTTACCTTGAAACCGAATTTGAAGTTTAAAATCTTTATCTTGCCCATGAAAAATGTTGGTTTTTGGGAAATTATTGTATTGGTTCTTGGATTAATTCAGTCTTATTTCAAATTAATTGGTCCCTGTTGCTAAAAAAAAATGAAGAAGATTGGCCCAATTATAAGTAGAGAGTTTGTAACGGTGATGAGGGAATATATGTATTTGGTAATCAAATCTAAGCCATCCCCACTAAGTTCGAATATGATATATGTATATATATATTGCATATTGCATATTGGATATTGTTTCTCTTTGCGCCTAACTCATGATCATGATGTCAACAAAGGTTAAGTAAAACTAGTGGCTGCAGCTCGAACAAACAAAACCTTTGGGCTCTGGTTTTCGGCAAGCTAGTTTTGGCAATGTGCGCCGGGTAAGCATATTTTCGTGCATCTTTTCGACAGAAATTTCTGTATTCCCTATTTTCGTGCTGCTCATGTAGGCATTTTACAACATTGCTTGAGATGTAATCTTCTTTAAGCTCTTGGATTCGAGTACTCTGAATTGTCTTTCGAAAGGAAGGGAAAAAGTAGAGAAATAAAGAGACAAAAAGGTAAAATTCTGTAAAAGAAAAAAAAACAGAGTAAATTAGCTTAGGTCGAGGCCTTAAACAACGGCCCCACCCAGCAACTATGCTATATATGTCTCCTAAACTAAAACCTTCAGCCCATACTCCAAATTTGCGTTCAGCGGGGGCACTCATGCGGCTGCATGGCTACTCCGTCCATTTAACTACATTAATTAATCTACAACCCAATATATGAAATTATATTTGTAACTTTGAACTGTGTAAGTTCTATACATTCTCTTTGAAAAAATTGGATAAGTCTGAAACATAAATAAAATTTTTTTTTTTTTTTTTTTGCGGTAAACTTCACATATTTTTAAAAAGAGTGTGCGGGTTTGTACACCTTATGACTGTATTTAGTATTACTCATGTTTGAGTGGTATTTGAAAGTTCACAAAAGTTGATTTTTTTTTTTTTTTTGAGGGGGTGGGGGTTTGAGAGATTTTTTATAATTAATTAGTTAAATTAGGGTATGAGAAGAGGGCATAAATGCCAATTTCACATTGTCGTGGACAAATTTCAGAGTTAAAAATGCTAAAAAGAAGAGTTTAACGCTCTGTACACGGGTGATTTTAAGGAATTTCCATTTTTTTTTTATTTTTTCGAAACCCCGTGTCAACTCCATATCCCGTTGATCTGCAGGGCTCATATTTTATATTATATATACTGGAATCGCCTATGTATTGTATACCGCGCGTGTTCTTACATGAATATGTAGCATGTGGCGTACAAATTACAATATTCAATAAGAGTTTTGCTATTCATTACCTCTATATATCATATACTTACATCTTTTTATTTTTTTATTTTTTAAATTATTTTTTAGTTTTAGTCTTCTTAAACTTATTGAATTATTCAACTCATCATCTATATTTCACACATTTAGTAAGAGAAAAAAGATTTTAAAAAAAATATAGTGTATGATGTGTGGGGATGATAAATATAATTTTTCATTCAAGAGCACGACAATTTACACGTCCCTGAGTAACTCCCGTCTAGCTATTGCAAGTATATATGGGAAAAAGAATAATAATAAAATAATTATAGAATTAAAAAGTGCTAGTGTTGACATTAAAAAATGGACTAAAATTACTAGGCAATGACATGAGATGATAATTTGAAGTAGTCAAGTAAATCTCTAACGTATGGAAAATAACAAGCCAAAAGGAGCATGGTGTATATTATAATTAAGAACACACCATCCACATGACTACTTAAATGGTAATATTTGATTTATACAATTCAAATTTTAAAATTTATTTTTTGAATCAAATTATATTATGTAAGCATTTATTAAGTGTATTTTTTGAATCAAATTAATTCTGAATCTGAAAGAGGCTATTGATCACCAAGATCCTTTGGATCAATTGATAACACATTAGTTTTTCATTAAGAGAATCAAGAATCGAATCCTTCTATCTCCATGTATCAAAAAAAAAAAAAAAAAGAGGGTATTGATCATGTCCTTCCTCTTATGTTTTTATTGGACTAACAAATTAGTGCTTCTGGTTGACTTCTGTAATTAAGTTCGTTTACAACTTCATGCAGATTAAGAACTAGTTCCCGCCACCATGATGACTAGGCCCCTCATGCAATCATTCCGGCCAAAGTCCGGCCATGGTGTACTTTGCCTTCTGGTGGGCTAACGAGTTTGTCTCGGGATGATCAATATGTTGAAGAAAATTGTGCGGATACAGTATACGTAACCTGAAAACATAAATGCGATTTTGAGGCGTATAGAACACTATCTTTAAGGTGATAATTGCCCTCACTCGAAAGAGTTTGCCACTGGGTTATAAGCAATTCACCTTCAGGATACAACAAAGTCACCAACTACATATAGCAATTTTAAAGTTTTTCATTTAGAGTCTTTATACAAAATTGTGTAAGTGACTGAAAATATGAGAGAATGAAATGTTAATTCGTGGGTCTCACCCTCTATTTATAGAGAATGAAGTGACACCTATGTGAAAGATCGCAACTCTTAACTTGTGACTTTTCAACTGACAACTATTGGTTTAAAGGTCATGATGTTTCACTTAAAAACAAAGGTGTATGCCTAACCTAGTGGCCAAGTGCTTCCTTTGGAGAATGGAGAACATTGGTTTCGAGTCTTGATAAATGCCTTTTTAATTGATTTTTGGAGCATTGCACCCTATCAAAGTGCATATTCAGCACATGTGCAACCACCCAAGTGTTGTGACTGTTTGGCCCATGTGTAAGGCTTGGCTGGCCCAAGCATTGTGTCTATCCAAATCCAACACTTCACTTATTCCACAAAATAAATCAAAGTGCACACTCACTTGTAGAATTTTGAACTCTTACCCTTTCATTTGAAACAACACATCATTACCACTGAACTAATACATTTCTTTGAGATAGTGGTTCATGAAAAATAAATCAGAATTCACATTCAATAAATTCACATATTTAATATCACAATCCATAATAAATACAACACAATATTGGAAAAATCCTCATATAATAGCTTGGCTGCCTCGACTCCGTTGCAGCTCATGATCAAGATCATTGCCACCGGGCTGGTGATGACAAAACTGAACAAAAAAGAACGAAAATTCATCTGTGAAATTGGTGCCCCTGGATTGCCAAAAAGGGTACAGAGGAAATTAAATGCAAAAATTAAGTAGGGGCTTTAATTGGGTGCTTGTGGATGTGTATGAGAAAGCATGGAGCTAGCTAGGGATGGATGATCTTATGGTGAAAGAGTTGTAGCAGTAGTCTTCGATCTAGGTCACTTGATGTTTTGTGGGCTTTTGAGGCTACGTGTTGACTAAGGTGTTGTTAAAGATCGATCAGTAGTTAATGCAGACCGAAAGAAAAGGGGCCACGTACGCATGTACATTTGTTCTCATGAGAAAAGAGGGTGCATGCATGGAATTCCAGGTTTGAAAATATTCGTTTCATGATCTAGTACTGCTGGCTTGGTTATTTGTGTCAAGAGTGTTCAACATGAGTAAATAGTGTAAGTCCAATTTGATTTTGGGTGTCACACGTTAATTATAATTCATTAATTATGTTCAAAGTTTGAAAAATTGGCATGGACTGCGTGCATGATCCTAGCTTGTGATCTGTTGGAGGCTAGGATCAAAATGTCATGGCCACGTTTGCTACATATATATATATATATCTAATATGCAAGGAATCTCTTCAACGAATGCAATAATATGCAAGGTAGGTATATATATTTATTTTCCATCCAAAATGTCTTTGTAAACCTCCCAAGTGTTTATAATGATCCCCACCAGCTCGATCGGACCTCCCCAAAACAAAGAGAGACCATTAACTTAATTGAACATTTTAGAATTTATTCACGTTGCCTGACACGGCCCTATTATAAATATAAATATATATATATGTAGATATAATATGTTTAGATCGAACATGATATATATATATATATCTGTTGAATATTTGGATTTGATTTAGAGATACATATCCAAGATCCTTTGGATCAATTGACCAACACCTTGGTTTCTCACTAATAGAACCAAAAATCGAATCCCCCCTCCTCATATATATATATATATATGTAAGATTTAGAGAATAGATGATCACATGCGTCATAAATGAAAATCATTTTATAAGCTGGTTTTCAAGCAAATTTTCGATATAGTGAGACATCATGCGTATCGAAAAATTTAAGAAATTAGCTTGATCTCAGCGGGTAATTAGTGACTCATCATGTGCACCTCAATCTCTTCTTTACAATCAATATATTATTCTTTTTACGTGGGCGAGGTTAATTAAGCTAGCTGAGACGTGAATATATACCAATGATTATATATATAACAACAAATATATATGGCTGCAAAAATCATAAATAAGAAGACAGATGATCATGATTAAACAGCAATTAATCATCATTTCAACCCAGTACGTATGATCATACTACTTCTCTAATATTATCAACACAACAAAGGACATGATGCTACATTAATAGTCACTTCCAATTGAAAAAAAAAAACACATTAGCCAGTACTGATCATTATCAATATCATAGCATCAAATTTACAATATATATTTGCATATATGTCTCCTACACGAGTGTCACAGTCACTAGTACGCGCGCATGAGCTGCTTGCATGTGTTTTTTTGGCTGTAACCGGCGGCCTCTGTAATTAATTAAGTTGTGCAAGGAATTTCACGTACAAACGCCATTAACGAAGTAGTAGAAGAACTAGTGACCCGGGCCGCTAGGACTAGGTCCTGACGGCAACCGTTGGAGCCAATAACCCATGGTGTGTTTTGCCTTCTCGTAAAGGCCGCCGGCACTTGAGTATATCTGGACGTCAGAATCTTGATCATAATTTAACAGTAGTACTCTGGTTGCCTCGACCCTTGAGTACTGGCACAAGATGGCCACCAACACGACGACCATCATCAAAATGGTACAACTATTCTTTCGGAAAAAACTCATCTTTGAAATTTCCTGACGATCAAAGAAAGAAGTAATTAAAGAAAGTTTGTGTTGTTTGAGAAGAGCAGAGCTAAGCTAGCTAGCTTCGGTTGCTTGTGTGTGTATATATTGCAGTATGGGTATGAGAAAAATATGAAGGTGAAGGAAGAGTATTATATATTCGTAGAATCTATAGGGTTGTTCGTTCAGCTTGGAGGAGCCTTGATGGACTTTTTTTTATGAATCGAGCGCGCTTACGTGCTGGCCAAGGACTTTGACTTCGTCATATATAGAGGTTGAAATATTATAAAGTAGGGGACAACTTGGTTTTGCAGGCTCACGGATATTCATGTATGTACGTGGATTTCAAGGACTGAATGTTTCAAAGCCTGGGAAATATATCCACGCATGTTTGGATATTGATCCAGTTGGAAGGTGATTTTGGTGATCCCGAGTCCCACAGCTTACAAGTTCATGTGTAAATACCTAATTTATTATGAAATATATTCTTTCAATGTAATGAAACAAGATGGAAATTGAAAATTAAATAAAATATTATTTTTTAATATTATTTTTATTTTAAAATTTGAAAAAATTAAATTATTTATTATGTTTTGTTTGAAAGTTGAAAAAAGTTGTAATGATTAATTGATATATATGAGATGAGATTAGTTGAAATAATTTCACCATCCAATCTAGGCCGATAGAATAATTAAAAAAAAAAACCAAAAATTAAAGATTTTTTAGGCTTGTTGATATATACATAAACCTTTTTAATAGATTATTATAAGGTTTGGTGTATCAATACATTCAAATGAATATTTTCTTTCTTTGATTAGTCAAGTGAGCAAAGAGTAGCGTGTAAACCCTAAGTTTGATTTTGGGTGCTCTGTTAATAAGTCAAAGATCAAGAAATATCGATTAACTGGCTTGTCGTGCTAGGAAAAGGAACTTACAGAACCAGGGCCATCGATTTTCTCAATACTGTTCATAGGCATTTTCGACGGTGGCATTGGTAATTTGTTTGTGGGCTATTGTTTTTCTCAGGACTAATTCCCCCCAATTTGCCAGCTGCATGCCACTGTGGTCAAAACCTGTGGAAGATTTAAAAAAATAAAAAAAAACAAGAGAAAAAACCTCGTTGTTTCCTATTCCAGGTTTGGAAATTTTATTAATGCTAGCTACAATTATGTCGTCTCGTGTATTCTTTTTGTAAATTGAAGTTTATAATTAAAAAATTAATTTTTTCCTGTATATCTCAAACTTATTCAATTTTTTTTTTAAAATAATGAGTTATGCTAACGCACGGCAAATATATTTATCAAATATTGTTAATATCTGGTAAACTAGCTAATTCAATTTGAGTGCTCAAGAAATAATACTTTGTTTTCTTGGGGTTTGAGCTTTCACTCCCCTGATTCTTACTGCTCAGTTTTCTGAAAATATTATGACCAGTGCTGATTGGCTTTTATTTATCTAGCTAGTTGCCTTTGTGCGCTAAATTTTCTGCATTAGGCATTGTTCGTTCATCTCTTCTTCCGAAAAAAACAATAGTATATATATCATTAGAGAAAATATGTATAATATAAGACGTAGCCTCGGATAAAATCAACACACGAGGAACTGATTTGAAGATATTGGCTTAATTTTCTTAGTTTTAAGATGGTATTTATTAGATATGTACAAATATGTCAATGTTTTATAGGAAGTACTCTCTCTCTCTCTCTCTCTATAAAGTGTTTATTTGGCTATAACATGTGGTCATGTACATCCATGATGCATGATATATCTCAAGTACTACTGATCATTAAACAGAAAAGTAAGTCTCAATTTGTGAATTAACTTGCTAGGTTTAAGACTTCATCTGATCGATAGCATGTCTTTCTATCTGTTCCCAATTTACTTCTCACGTAAGTCATCTTCATGAATATCCCATGCATGCATGCTAACATGAACATAATTAGAGTACTAGAGCGATTGATCTGATATTTTGCGTGATTGCTAATTTGTCTTTTGGTTCGGGTAGGAGATGGATTATGAGTTGGTAAGGGGTTTATTAGCTGAGGTTGTAAATAGGTAAGCGATGCTCGGTTGGTTGCATCGGCATGCCTTTTAGGATAACTTTTATGAGGATTAATGGAGAGAGATCAGATCAGATCAGAGAGAGTTCATCATGACTACGCATTAATTAATACGTTCATGCCTTAATTCGCTGCATGCAGACAGATTAATTACGACATGGACAGAGACCTTACTGCTTTAATTACGAATGCAAGCTGCATGCATGATCATGCAGCTTACATTCGCGAGATACGCAGTACCCAAAGTACTTATACATGCATATATATACATATGTTGTTTTTTCTTTTATTTTGATGAATCCCATTTATCGACGTACTGTTCGATGTCTTTTTCATCACGTTCATTAATATTTAAGATTGATCATGACTAGCCTCAGTAGTTTGACGTCATGCAAATTAACGTCCATGGATGCGCTCAAAACAAAAGAAAATACAGAGACAACAAAAAGGGGAATCAGAAACAATATATAGTAACTAGATTGAACAAATGAATAATTATTTTTCATTTCCATTTGTGTCGTAAAAGCCCAGGGGCAAAGTGACATGAGTATATGATCTTCCCCCACTACTTCGAGGGAAGAAAATAGAGAAATAAATAAATAAAAGAAACACGAAAAAAAAGAGAGTTTATAATGCTTGTTAATTTGATCTTGTGTGTAACCATACTACCGCGTATACGTACTGTCTATATATCTATAACTTGTGTAAAGACGGCCTTTCACAATTTGAGTACGTTGATTAGTGACCAGGGCCACTGGGGCTAGGTCCGGACGGCAACCGTTCGAACCAATACGCCATCGTGTGCTTCGCCTTCTCGTAGATAGACGAAGTTGTATCGAGGTGATTAGCACTGGCGAAATCCTCCGGTAACGCTCTGCTTGCTTCCACCCCGCCGGCGGCAAGGCTCAAGATGGCCACAGAAATCATGACAAAGATGATCAAAAGGGTACTCGCCTTTCTGGAATTCATGATCTTGATCAGAATTAGCGCCTAGAATTCGATTACAATAGGACGTTGGTGAGAGAGAGCGAGAGGTTTTGTTATCTTCTTTGAAGAGTACAAGGAGATCAGCTAGCTAGCTGGTGTTTGTGTGCTTGTGGATGTGAGTGACAAAAAGTATAAAAGGGTGGATGTATTTATAGTGGTAAATGAGTTAATGGACGTTGGACCCGCGCGTCTACTAGTTGCGTGTTGACCAAGACGTTTGGATTTTCCTGGTTATGAATCTGCCAACTCCTGTTTTATATAAATATATATATATATATATATATATTTATATGTTTGAATATTTTAATTTCTTAATTAAGTTGGGATTTCGTGTACTCATGTACATGTCATCCATGATCGAAGTATTGGTGGAGGGTCCTACGTACTGGTCATTTTACATTACGGGGCTTTAATTTATGAATAATATTACTATTACCACACTCCTTTACCGTTCCATTTTACCACTTTAAGTTTTTAAATTTTTTTTTATTTAATAATTAAGGATATATTTTTTAAAATATTATGATTTTTTTATTTTTTTAAAAAATATTTAAAAGTGTTAAAAAATACAGATATAAAAATATAAATAAAAAATAAAAACACATCCTATAACTAATGGTAGCTCCTAACGGTGAGTGTCGCAACACTCTTAAATTTATATACGGATCTATCTGCATAAATTCATGTTCAACAATTTCTGAACATAGGCTGATGTGGCATGCCATGTCTACCTGATCAACTCTGACCAGTCGCCAGTGTGGCACCATGCCATGTAGTCGGTGTATTTTTCTTGTACTAAGTGGCATATAATCCCATGCACAATAGGTATATATCTACGCATACTAATTAGAGTTATAATTTTTTTATATTAAAACAAAAAGTGATGCAGCCAATCACAATAGTAAAGTACACAAAAAATACATAAAAATAACTGTACATAAAATTTTTATACTAATTAAACGTCTTAGTATATTGATCAATTCACTCCAATTAAAGTTTGGAAGACTTTGAATTTATCAAATTGTTCTTGCATGCTCCACGTGACATAAAGTCAATAATCCAACTGGCCGGGCGGAAGGTGAGTTTGGCAAGTCACGTGGAGAAAGAAAGAAAGAAAGAAATATAGATGTGAAAGTGAAACCAA
>QEOT01000274.1:11354-44358 GCA_003123785.1 Pterocarya stenoptera
TATGTGCATCACCTGGATCCATTGAAGAGGAGTGCTGCTGTCGGTGAGATCACAAGAAGGTTCTCTACCAATGAGAACACTTTCACAGTTGGAGGGTCATGTCCAGTTGATCACCTGACAGTGGTGAAAGCAAAGCTCAACAACCATGGGAGGCTTGGGGCCCTCTTGCAACATGAGGTCATACCAAAGTCAATTCTAACAATCTCTGGAGAAGTTGATACCAAGGCTTTGGACAAAAATCCCCGGTTCGGGTTGGCTATCGCCCTCAAGCCCTGAAGGTCTTTGCCATTAGATTATGCAATTTGGACTACATAATTTTCTATGATTTTTTTTGGGGTGGCGCTTAGAAGGGAGCGCATAATAATTTTCCACAGATATATCTGTTTGAGATTCTGTATGACTCTGGATCAATTGTTTTGATACTTGAGGTCTACCGTGGTCTTCTATTTTTCCGTCCGTTGTGGGCATTTTGGCATTCATACATTTTATTGTACCTAATCATTATATGAGGAGTTTCATCTAATTTGCATGTTCTTGAAAATGTCACCTTCAAATTATGTTTTGGCAGTGTGCAAAGTAGTCTAGGCCTGGGTGTCATGATCATCTCTACTACTAATTGAAACGGACTCCACGTAGGTTTCTATCAGCAAGTTTTACTCCTACACTTTCAAAAGTATCCTTCATCTCTTGTTTAGTGCCAGAGAAATTGTCTTTAGCTACTATTTGATTTCTCCCATCAGCCCCAACTTCTCCACTTTCTTTTTTCTAACCTCTTTGCATTTTTCTCTCATAGAAGAAAATTTAAGATGACATTACTCTTTTGTGATTGAAGTAGAACTGTCAACGCCTCATCTTAAGCCTTCTTTATTAGTTTTAAGATTACCAAGCCTATTTAGATGTAACAGTCGTACCTTTGAAACATGTCCCCTGGGATTGCAAATCGGTTCCATTTCAGGCACTTTAAAGCATGACAACGAAGATCCAAATGCTTCCAAAGCATAACGACACAAGCCTTTAAAGTTGTAGGAGTGGGATCTCAAACATAAACACGTATCTGACTAATAATACCCAGATCCTCGCAAATGCTACAACATCGTTACATCAAATTCACCAAATACGGAACAAGGAGAGGGAATTCAAAGTGTGACGTCCGTACAGGCTAGAGAAACTATCCTGCACAGAGGTTGATGAATGCAGTGACACATTTTGAGTACTGGGAATATAGGGATTTGACGTAAACATCAGTGTCCCAACTGGATGCAACAATTTATGAGGGAAAGAAATGTTTGATCACTGCGCTGGTATCGAAGACAAACCTCAGTGGCCTTGTGTCCCAATCTCTTGATCTACATCTCGAGTTTAGCTCATGTTTGTGCCGCATTTAAATGATAACCACACGTCATTTTTTACAACACATTATACAACTATGTTTTAAAATGAAGGGTAGTTTAGTAAAATACTTTATAAAATAACATCACTCTACAAAAACCCTCAATTTAAAACATGTGTTTGTAATATTTTGTGAAATATATTGTGTGGGTATTTCGACATTAGATGGAGGCTTCGAACACCATCGCTATTAATATTCTCACACTTCACGGCACCTGGGGTCCGTAACTAAAATTAAGGAGGGCACCATGCCGAACGTACAAGTTATTGACCAGAGTGAAATGTAAATACAGAGGCCTGCAACTTACAAGACTATTCTAGGTTCCATCACTTGACTCAAAGCAGCTCGACATGTCAAAGAAAGAAAAAGCTCCTCACTAAGTTCCGAATGAAATTCATCTAACACAGACAATAATGTAGAACTAAAATTAAGTCATTTATCAGAGGCAGCACTAATTGTCTGAAACACATGCATTGCCATGCTATTAATGCCCAGGTTTCCCACTAAGATTAGAAACACCGATGATACGAAAGCGTGCAATACAGGTTTCTGTAAATAAAATTTTGGTACTTTTGGTGAATATATTAGATCTTACAGTCACATTAATTGATGTGTGAGAAATGCTAGATCCTCAAAGAAATCTCACAAAAATAAGAAAAAGTCTATAGACAACCGGCTTGGGACACCCCCGCGGTATCGCGTCTGACTTGGCAAAAAACTTAAACGACTTTGTTCGTTACAGCTCGAAGGCAGAGCAGCCTTGTATGCCAGCATGGTATCCTCAGCAGTGGCTTTCCTCTCATCCCCAGACGTGAACACGGCCAAGTAGCGATGGTAATCCCCCTTCATCTTCAAATAGAAGACCTTGGACTCACTGGCAGAGGTCGAGGGACGAGATTGGAGTAGAGGAGCCCGAGAATGCTATCGCAGACCTGGGAGATGAAGGCTTTCGGCATGCAAACTCGCACGACTACCAAACCATCTAGAGCCAAGAACAACCTAGAGCCAAGAACCACAAGAGCCATAAAGATGGAAATTAATGGGCCTGATCTGCTGAGGTTTCAGAGGTATCCCTGTTCTCATTCTCATGTGCTATCTGGACAGAGGAAGGTACCACTTTGAGTCTAATACAATCAACGCCAACTCCCATACGTCGCAAACACCACAAATTTCTTGCAACTTCACAATAAAGATCTTACCCAATGCCACTGTCTAAGTACAAAGAAAGCCATAGTCAAAAGGGCCTTCACAGTCCAAATGTTGTTCCAAGGAAATGAGGAATTTGTGGGTAAAGTTAAAACCTTATAGTATGACTTCACTTCAAACTTGTGCCTCTTGGATAGGATCCAACATATGCTATCCACACCTCTATCTTACTCTGAAATTGTAAAGCATCTCAAAATGAAGAAACCATATCCACCTCCAATCTTGCAAGAGTTTAGTTGAAAGTGTATCCCAGCGAGTATTTTTATTCAAGATTTTCATATTCTCAGCAACCCAAGCATCCTCACAATGATGGAACCAGGTTAAGTTTTATGATTTCCTGCAAAGCCCTAAAGATCTTCCAGACCTGAAGATGACAACAATCTCTTATTTCTTCCAGACCCAAAATGGCCGAGTTTTTCTTCCAGACCCAACGCAATCTCTTCTTTTTCTGAAATCTAAATCTTCGCTTGGAACCAAGTTAAGCTTTATGATTTCACGAATAGTTGTAGATGTTAGAGTTCTGTAGAGTTCATTGTATTTGGAGTGTTAAGAAACTTGCTATTGGTTTGTTTGTATCAAGTAAGAAGCAGTGTAAATGCGTAAGAGCTGCTGAGATGGTGCTAAGAATGCATGTATGTATAATGTTTGATAAATTGTTGAACAGAAAATCACTAGCAACCTGGGCTACTTTTTTTTTTCCATGTTGTCTTTCGTCCATTTTCTTTTTTTCTTTTTGTTTAATATCGGCTGACGTGCTAGCCGATGCCGCCGGGTTACCCCCAATAGTTGTCTATAGAAGAGCTGCAAAAATAAACTCACTGATTGATGTGACATGTCCGATTGTAAATTCTTTTTACAATCTCTTACTGTAAAGTATATCTAACATATCACAAAAGTTTGCCTTTGTGTCTTTGCAGATGAAGTGTTTCTCTGATGTATTTATTACACCAGAGTTGTAAATAACAGAACTCTCTCAACTCTGAACTAATTCAGGTTAACATCAAAAGCACATAATTTCTTTATGGGGAATAACACCAAAATCAACTAAGAAAACATGATCAAGGGTTCAAAAGAACAACCTGAAGCAATACAATTATCCATCAATGCCTCAAGCCCGAATTAAGAAGATCTACATGAAACAAAATTGCTCGAATCAACTATACCTTAATAAGCATAATCAACATATGATTACAAGCGAACGGGTTAGAATCATTCTATACTTAGTATGACAAAAATATAGATATTAATGCTTTATCATGGGAAAATTAAATTGGGTCACACCAAACGATGTACAGTCCCTCTTCATTTATATAATTAAAATTTGTTTTTTTATAAGTTTAATTGATAAAAAAGATGTGCATTCCTCGTTGAAGGACACGGGGAGTGTAAGGGATATCTAATTAGCATCTGACATTTACCAATCTTATGGATCAACAGTCACAAAAGCAGCATCATGATTATCACAATAAAATTCATTTGGCAAAGACCCAAATGATCCATACTGACATTCACATCTCAGAAAAATAAAATCACAAACTACAAGTTAAACAAGACCTACAAAAGCATACAACTAAGTACATACATCACCTAGAATCTCTAAACCAGTAAGGTGCAAATGAGCCTCAAGAATTCGAGTTAAAATACATGTCTGTCAAAGATCACAACATTAGTAGAAGTACAAATATCGAAATCGCACACATTGTTAATCAATATATCATAGTTAAAAGCCATGCAGCTAAGAGAATTAACTTCAAACAGCAAGGGAATCACCAAAACCCTATAAACATGAATCAAACCCAAAAACAATTATTAGCAGAAACTCAGAAATTTCGCATTCATCACTTAAACACCAAAACATCCAGATCTCCGAGAGACCCAAATATTTAGATCCAACAAATATAACATTCAAAAACATACTAAAGGTAATAACAGAAGCTTGATAGTCCCAGAAAAATGTTTCCTTGATATATTGAATTAATCGACAGCCTGCATGATATCCTCGGCAGTGAATTTGGAGCCCTTGTCCTTGTCCGCAGCAGAGCGACCCTTGGCCTTGCGGTCGAGGAGGGACTTACGGTCCTTGTCGAGGCGGAGCTTGGTGATTACCACCTTGGATGGATTGATGCCGACGTTGACAGTGGACCCGTTCACCTTCTCGCGGGTGATCCGCTCGATGTGTATGACCCACTTCCGGCGATACACCTGGACCACCTTGCCCTCGCGACCCTTATACGTCCCGCGCACCACCTGGACTTCATCGTCCTTGCGCACCGGCATCGAACGCACGTTGTACTTGCTCCTCAGGTCGTTCGAGAGCGGCGCGCTCATCAGCACGCGCCTCACGCTCGACGGCGCCGTGAAGTGTGCCTTCCGGCTTTTGCGGCGAGAGCTCGAGACTCTGGGGTTGTACTTCATCTTAGCGCTCTCTCTCTCTCTCGCTCTCGAAGGAAACGGCTGGACAGAATGGGTGAGTAATGGGGTATTGGTTAGGGTTTCTTCGGATTTATAAAGGAAATGGTATCCGTTGCAAACGGTGCCGTATAAAGGTAGGGTTTTGTTCCAGCCTCCGATTGAGTGGTGAGTCAGCTTTGTTGGGACCGCCACATATCATTCGGGCCACATCCTTTAAACTTACTGAATTGGGTCCTTTTAAACAGCCCAAATTATTCGGGACAGGCTTACTTTCATATAAGCCCACATTTGCATCTATTCGGGGTCTGATTTGACAACCCTATGGCACCCAAAAAGAATCTCTGGATGATGTTCATGGCACTTCAAAATTATCAAATTCTATCAAGTTTCGAAAATATTAAATATTGATGTGATCAAATATCAATAATTTGATACGAAATCATAAACAAAGAAATTTCAAGAAATTTTACCGTGTAGAATACAATATAGTTTTAAGTTTGTTTGTATAAGATTTGCGAAAACTTAAGGAGATGTTGATCATAAACTAGATCACCTCGACAAAACATGTCAATTTTGCACATTCAAGACTAATTTATTGCGCATTAATTAGCTCAACTCTCGCCTCCAATGATCTCATAATCATATAATTAATGGATATTTTCAAAGGCATGCAAAATTGCCACAAATATCTAATTAATGAAGAGGGTATTTAGATGATTAGAATCAAAGATTTATTTATATCAGAAATTTAAAATATGAGTAATGCTAAATATCTTCCAGACCCGAAGATGACGATGACGACAATCTCTTCTTTCTTCCAGACCCAAAATGGCAGAGTTTTTCTTCCAGACCCAACGCAATCTCTTCTTTTTCTGAAATCTAAATCTTCGCTTGGAACCAAGTTAAGCTTTATGATTTCAGGAATAGTTGTAGATGTTAGAGTTATGTAGAGTTCATTGTATTTGGAATGTTAAGAAACTTGCTATTGGTTTGGTTGTATCAAGTAAGAAGCAGTGTAAATGCCAAGTAAGAAGCAGTGTAAATGCGTAAGAGCTGCTGAGATGGTGCTAAGAATGCATGTATGTATAATGTTTGATAAATTGTTGGACAGAAAATCACTAGCAACCTGCGCTACTTGTTTTTTTTTTCCATGTCGTCTTTGGTCCATTTTCTTTTCGACTGACGTGTTAGCCGATGCCGCGGGAGTTGCCCCCAGCTGTTGTCTGTAGAAGAGCTACAAAAATAAACTCACTGATTGATGTGACATGTCCGATTGTAAATTCCTTTTACAATCTTTTTACTGTAAAGTATATCTAACATATCACAAAAGTTTGCCTTTGTGTCTTTGTAGATGAAGTGTTTCTCTGATGTATTTATTACACCAGAGTTGTAAATAACAGAACACTCTCTCAACTCTGAACTAATTCAGGTTACATCAAAAGCACATACTTTCTTTATGGGCAATAACACCAAAATCAACTACGAAAACATGATCAAGGGTTCAAAAGAACAACTTGAAGCAATACAATTATCCATCAATGCTTCAAGCCCGAATTAAGAAGATCTACATGAAACAAAATTGCTCGAATCACCTACAACTTAATAAGTATAATCAACATATGATTACAAGCGAACGGGTTAGAATCATTCTATACTTAGTATAACAAAAATATAGACATTAATGCTTTATCATGGGAAAATTAAATTGGGTCACACCTAACGATGTACAGTCCCTCTTCATTTATATAATTAAAATTTGTTTTTTTATAAGTTTAATT
Organism: Pterocarya stenoptera; assembly: GCA_003123785.1. Taxonomy (NCBI): domain Eukaryota; kingdom Viridiplantae; phylum Streptophyta; class Magnoliopsida; order Fagales; family Juglandaceae; genus Pterocarya; species Pterocarya stenoptera. The sequence continues at coordinate 18,141 of QEOT01000274.1, forward strand.
GATAAAAAAGATGTGCATTCCTCGTTGAAGGACACGGAGAGTGTAAGGGATATCTAATTAGCATCTGACATTTACCAATCTTATGCATCAACAGTCACAAAAGCAGCATCATGATTATCACAATAAAATTCATTTGGCAAAGACCCAAATGATCAATACTGACATTCACATCTCAGAAAAATAAAATCACAAACTACAAGTTAAACAAGACCTACAAAAGCATACAACTAAGTACATACATCACCTAGAATCTCTAAACCAGTAAGGTGCAAATGAGCCTCAAGAATTCGAGTTAAAATACATGTCTGTCAAAGATCACAACATTAGTAGAAGTACAAATATCGAAATCGCACACATTGTTAATCAATATATCATAGTTAAAAGCCATGCAGCTAAGAGAATTAACTTCAAACAGCAAGGGAATCACCAAAACCCTATAAACATGAATCAAACCCAAAAACAATTATTAGCAGAAACTCAGAAATTTCGCATTCATCACTTAAACACCAAAACATCCAGATCTCCGAGAGACCTAAATATTTAGATCCAACAAATATAACATTCAAAAACATACTAAAGGTAATAACAGAAGCTTGATAGTCCCAGAAAAATGTTTCCTTGATATATTGAATTAATCGACAGCCTGCATGATATCCTCGGCAGTGAATTTGGAGCCCTTGTCCTTGTCCGCAGCAGAGCGACCCTTGGCCTTGCGGTCGAGGAGGGACTTACGGTCCTTGTCGAGGCGGAGCTTGGTGATTACCACCTTGGATGGATTGATGCCGACGTTGACAGTGGACCCGTTCACCTTCTCGCGGGTGATCCGCTCGATGTGTATGACCCACTTCCGGCGATACACCTGGACCACCTTGCCCTCGCGACCCTTATACGTCCCGCGCACCACCTGGACTTCATCGTCCTTGCGCACCGGCATCGACCGCACGTTGTACTTGCTCCTCAGGTCGTTCGAGAGAGGCGCGCTCATTAGCACGCGCCTCACGCTCGACGGCGCCGTGAAGTGTGCCTTCCGGCTTTTGCGGCGAGAGCTCGAGACTCTGGGGTTGTACTTCATCTTAGCGCTCTCTCTCTCGAAGGAAACGGCTGGGCGGAATGGGAGAGTAAGGGGAGATTGGCTAGGGTTTCTTCGGATTTATAAAGGAAATGGTATCCGTTGCAAACGGTGCCGTATAAAGGTAGGGTTTTGTTCCAGCCTCCGATTGAGTGGCTGTGAGTCAGCTTTGTTGGGACCGCGACATATCATTCGGGCCACATCCTTTAAACTTACTGAATTGGGTCCTTTTAAACAGCCCAAATTATTCGGGACAGGCTTACTGTCATATAAGCCCACATTGGCATCTATTCGGGGTCTGATTTTACAACCCTATGGCACCCAAAAAAAAGCTCTGGATGATGTTCATTTTTTTTTTGTAAGTAAATTCTGGATGATGTTCATGATCACTCGTATTATCACTTCAAAATTATCAAATTCTATCGAGTTTTGAAAATATTAAATATTGATGTGATCAAATTTCAATAATTTGATACGAAATCATAAACAAAGAAATTTCAAGAACATTTACCGTGTCGAATACAATATAGTTTTAAGTTTGTTTCATGTATTAGATTTGCGAAAACTTAAGGAGATGTTAATCACCTTGACAAAACATGTCAATTTTGCACATTCAAGACTAATTTAATGCGCATTAATTAGCTCAACCCTTGCCTCCAATGATCTCATAATCATATAATTAATGGACATTTTCAATGGCATGCAAAATTGCCACAAATATCTAAATTTCATTTATTTAAATAAATGGGAAGATGAAGAGAGTATTTAGATGATTAGAATCAAAGATTTATCTATACAAAAATTTAAAATATATGAGTAATGCTAAATATAGTTTTAAGACGTGAAAGTTTTACATACTTATTTATTCAAGTAAAATAATCAATTTTTTTTTATACATAAATCACAATTTTATCATCTTTTTTATAAAAGAAATATGCCAAAGTTGTTTATCTCTAAAATTTAAAAAAAAAATCTATTCATTATCTTAACTTCTATTATTTTATGATGTGGTATTAGATGATAGGTTTACTAATGAAATATAATAAATAATTTTTAATCATATTTAATACTATATCATAAAATTATTAGAGAATGATAGAAATTAAAAATAATAAAGAATGATTGAAGTTAAAATGGATCGTTGAAATTTCAAATATCATTTCTCCACCGATATACACCGAGACATCTCTACTGATCTCTGTCTAGAACTGGTCATGAAGTACGTCAGAATTCAAAAAAAAAAAAAAGAAAAAAAAAAAAAACGAAAGGTTATGAAAGGATGAGTTAAGGCTAGCATTTATGAGCCATCACATGCGTGCCATTAATACACCTCACCCATTCATAACCCAGCACGGAATTTCCCACCTTCCCCAAAACCCTAATGCTCCTCATAGGCCGAGACGTAGCAGAAGCATTATTATTCAAATTCGTTTTTGAATAGATCGAGTAAACTCTTGATCTGCTATACTCTCTCTCTCTCTTTCTGATCAATTTGGAGCTGCTGGGCCTGGAGAAACTATCTAAGATTAACGCTATGAGGGCTTGGAAACATCTAGGTGTTGTGAAAACGATAGATGAAGAAAAAGAATATGGATTCTCTTCCTCCTCCCCTTCTCTTTCTCCAACTGATCTCTCCTCTCCTCCTACTCCTGATCTCCATACCAGAGTACAGGCATGGTACCTACGTAATTCCTTTTATATATTTCCCCTTCTTTTTCCTATTTTTACTGGTTTTTTTTCTTCGTCTATATCAGTTTCACTTGAGTTGCAGAAAACTCTGTGTAATATCTAAAGCAACTATTTTTAATTAGGTCGTTGGCAAGGGGGCAGAAGACAGACATCTTGGTTCGTGTTCATGGAAGGTGCTTCCATCTGCACAAGGTTAGTCGTTGTCGATTCACGGTCCATTTTCTTGTCTTTTTTGATCTGCCATTGATTCCTGTCGAGTTGCTGGCTTATAAATTAAGATGTTTTCTTGGGTGACACCTGGGTAATTACAATCACATTCAAATTTTTTATAAATAAGAGTGCTGTTTGTACTTTTTTTTCCCTGATGGGGCGAAAATAAAATAAAATTTCATCATCGTGCTAATTAATTTGCAGACATTAGCAGGTGAGTAATTAATGGAAAAGCCAGGGGTCACTTATTATGTGTCTCATCTTCTTCATAGGATGCCCTGACAACAAGAAGCGCCTACTTTAATCGAGAAATAACGGAAATCTCGGACTTCACACTCTCTCCACCGCTCAAAATAACGCCCGAAACCTTCTCTCTTGTAGCCGACTTCTGTTACGGGAGCCACATCGTCCTGACACCGTTCAACATCGCTGCTCTCAGAACGGCAGCCGAGCTACTGGAAATGGCGGACACCAATGGTGATGGCGAGGAGGAGAACCTCATGCAGATAACGGAGGAATACTTCCGTCGGATTATCAACGTTAACCGAGAGTACGCGTCCATAGTTTTCCGGTCGTGCCTGCCTCTGCTTCCGGAGGCGGAAACGACGGCGTATCTGGTGAGCAGGTGTGTTGAAGCCTTGAGTAGTTCAGTAGTGGAGGGTGGTGGTGGTGGTGGTGACGGCGTCAGTGTGGCTTGTTTCGACGACGTCATATCGATTTCACCCGAGGATTTTCTAATAGTGGCGAAGTCCATGCACCGTCGGTTAACGAGCCATGACGTGCTTTACAGGACGGTTGATCTTTACTTCAAGGTCAGGCACTACTGAGGCTTACCTCGACCCATCTCAATATTTAACATAAATATTTTTTAATTTTTAAATTTAAGATTTTTATTTTTATCTAATCATTATAACTTTTATAAACTTTAAACAAAATACGAAAAATAAAATTAATTTTTTCAAATAATAAAATAAAAATAATATTTTAACAATATTTTAAATTTATAATATTTTTATTTAACTTTTTTTTTTCATTTTCTAAAATTACATAAAACATCTTAATTAACACAAACTATTTCATTATTATTTACAAACTATTTAACTACTATTGAAATAAAAAACCTCTTCTTAGTGAATTTTACTACTGAATCATGATCATCATGTATTTCGTTCGAGGTTATCTGAGTCAAATTGATACTTTGTTATATTTTTTCATAATTTGTTCTTTAAGTGGGAACAAACGGGATATACACACACGTACACACACATCGCTGCCATCTTAATTGCTCCAAAAGTACCATAAAGCCAGCTATTATCTGCATCTCCAAATTACTTCTGTAAATGTACGAGTTCCTACTTAATCAATAGAGGTTGTCTCTTTTTTGGAACAATATTTTCTGTATTTTGGTAACCTTTTTGTTTAAAAGAAAAGAAAAATGCTCCTTATTCATTTTACATATACCTGCAGGGATACAGTGGCAAGATATCGGATGACCTGAAAGCCCAAATATGCAATTCCATTGACTGTAACAAGCTCTCATCCCAACTCCTCTTAGAGGCAGTGCAAAACCCTATAATGCCACTTAGATTCATAGTCCGAGCCATGTTGATGGAGCAGCTCAACACCCGGCGCTCCATTTTGATCTCCAGAACTGCCGCGGATCACATCCAACCTCGCAGGCAACGGATCAGGAGCAGCAGCAAAGACGACGGCCCCATAACCCTCGGAGCGATTCTTCAGCGTGAAGCGGCGCTTCGCCAGGCAGCCCATCTTAAGGCCGCAATGGATGCCACGAGCTCTCGCATACAGAGCCTGGAGAAAGAGCTAAACGTCATGAAGAAGCTCTTGAATGAGCCAGACATATTGCAGAGAAGCATTTTAATGGGGTCAGGTCGGTCTTCGAGTTTCCACTATGGTTCGGAGAATAAGATAGAAAGAGGTGAAAGAGGATCTGCTTCTTCGGCCAGCTTGCGGTGCCATGTGAGATCAGGAGAAAAAGCAGTAGCAGAGTCTTCATCCTGGGATAAGGGCTCTTGTATTCGGAAGAGGCTGATAAATGGATTAAAGAGTGCGTTCTGGATATCGAAATCACCATCAACGAATGGGATTGAGAGTAGAAAATCAAGCATGCGCAGATCAATAGATCAAAAGGATGCAGGAGATCATGAATTTGAGCATGGCTAATACGTAGTACGTACGTACAGATTATATCCTAAGTAGAGAAAATTGTTTTTAATTACGTACGTGCTCTGTCTCCTTCAGTTATTTTCTAGGCTGGATGTTTAATTAATTTGACACGTGTTTGTAGGACCAGCTTATTGCACTTGTTGTCTCTGCTTTGTGTACAGAAATGGAATTGGGAAATTCTGTGGTGATTTAATTTGGTTTTCTCCGTGCGAATATTAACTGATCATCATTACTTTGTTTTTTTTTTTTTTAAATTTAATTTAATAATTAGGCCAAACTACTGAAAGGTTTTAAAATTCCAGCATTTAATTAGACGTGGGTTTTCTACGATTAAATAAAGAACCATTAAGTAGGTTGCATGGGGACAATCAGAGGATGCATGGAAGTTTCAGATTAGATATTGAATATGGGCCGACAACCAAACCCCTTCAGGCATCAACTATAAAACGAACAATGACCGGTCCGAGTCTTAATACGTATTATGCCTAATGAGGCCGGTCGGAAGAAGGACAAATATATACCTTTTACAAGGGCCCGAAGGCCCAATAACAGGAACAGACCGGAGGAAGAATCAATCCAATACAGTACTGTGCGGGCATGACAGATATATGATCAGAAGGAAGGGAAAGAAAGAGAAGAGGAGAAAGATCGTCGGCCGACATGCATTGAGGATCGTCGGCAGCCAGCTGCTAGCTAGCACTCACGGCTGATAATTTTCAGCCGCACGCGTTGGCATCGTTAGTAATTTAAACAACATTTTGTCAATCAGTCAATGTCACGTCGACAATCGTCAATTGAGGTACCAAACCAAATCAGACAAAATCGAATGACAAAAAAATAATTAGGTGCAAAATATAACAATTAATTAATGAAGTAGTTGTATCTTGCTGATATGATTGGCCAGTTATATATATATATATATTTGCCTACCAATTTTCTGTAGTAAATAAATAATGCATATATATAATATATAATATTTGTGTTGTGTGACAGCTCTCGCGCGTGCTGCATATACTTAATTATTAATAGCAGTAATGTGTGGTATTGAGTGGCCACATTTATACGAGGGCCCGCAAATATAAATGTTTGGTCAGCTGTTACATCACATGCACAGAATAATCTATGTTTTAATTTCCACGTACGTACGTACAAGTGAATTCTGAGAAATGTTTCATTAATTAATTAAAACTTGAACTATATAAGCATGATTACTCTTCCAAAGAAATTAAACTTCGCCTAGCTAGCTACCTACCCTCCTCCTTATGCCAAAATAAAGTTGGAAAGATCCAATCTATATCTGTGCAAATGATATTAGTAATATTGCGAATTGAATTGAAACCATGCACGTCATGGGTCACAGTACTCGGGGTCATGACCTCCGGCCATACTGCATCGCTGTTGTTTTATGCATGGTACATACTTTGTCCACGTTTTTTGAAATGTAGGCTGTTCCAAGCTGGGACAGGAGCTTACGTAGTACTTCAACAGAAACTGCTATAAACTAGCTAGGCCAAGTTAACTAGTCTTAACAGTATTAGTATTAGACTCATGAAATTTATCTTTAAATTTTAATGAAATTTATATATTTTTCATATATCTAAAACCTCCTTATACATAACTTCACATTAGATTAGTTATTAGATTCATCAAAATAATAATATAATATTACTTTTTAAATAATAATATTTTTAATTTTTTCTTTCATATTTTACAATTGCACTAACTATATATTAATTAATAATTTAATTTGATATTTAAATTATTTTTTCTAATTAATTTTTTTCTTCAACCTAATTATTCAACAAACACATTTTATCAATCTAATTTTTTTCTGCATCCTAATTTGAGGCCTAGGTTTATGCACAAAGAAAAAAAGACGTGAACATTTAGGGTTGAAATGATCTATAAATCTTATTTCACTAATAGAATAATGTGGATAGCCGATCAAGAGGAGTTTGCCAAATTTGAAGATGAAGGCAAAGTTCCTATAGCTAAAAGCTTGAAAATTTGGTATATATTGAATCCAATGCCAGCATTTTAAAATAAAAATATCAAATTTTGAAGATTAGACTCAATTGATGAGTCCAATGTCAGTGCTTTAAGGGGACAACCCACTCCACCTTTTCTAGAGAGAGAAGCTCTCTACTTTCTCTCTAGAAAGAAAACAAATTCCAATTGCCGTCGTTGGAGAGGGAGGAGTGAGCCTCAGCTTCACCTTCCTCTCCATTTCCATTTCCATTTCCTTTCTACTACTTATTTGTGAATATATTTTTATGGTAGTTTTTTCTACCGGTGCGGATTTCTTTAGATCTGTTGCACTTCGGCCGTAAACAGTCGACACGCGCCCCACCACGATGTTGCCCTCACGCAGAGTTTGTTTTCATGCGTGGTCTTCATGCGCCACCACACTCTGACAGTTCTACTAGCTACATGTGCGGCACCGGCAAACTCCCCATCCTCCGATTCTTCAGATCGGCTAGACGCCACCTCCATTCCATCGATGAGTGGCCTTCATGCGCCACTCTAGAGGCGTGAGTTGACTGTTCCTCCGTTATAGATCTATCATTTCCCTACCAGTTTATCCAGGTTATTGCTTTTACTAATCTGTGATCTTGTGAGAGATACTAATGACCTTACCAACAAATGCCACAAGACTTTTAACTATAGTGCATCCGTTTGCACCACAATACTTTCCAATTTATCCAGTGGCTTGCCTTCACTACATCTTTTAAGATGTTTTCCTCTTAGAAGGGCTTGGGTAGAGATCAATAAATTGATCTTAGAATTTGAATTTTTTTTTCTTTTTTTATCATATTTGCACTGTAGTTGTTGTTTTGGGATATTTTGTTGGAAAACTACACCCTCTCTAACATGTATCATTTTTTATTTAAATAAAATTTGCTTGCTTAAAAAAAAAAAAAAAAAAAAAAATAATCCCAAGGGGGTGGGTGATTTCTTTCCTGGTATATCAGTTATCATCATTCCCAGAAACATGTAATAAGTAGCCCTCAATAATGATAAATACTGTTTCCTTGTAGATGGATGAAGTTGGTTTGGATATTAAGAATATTTAGAATAATTTATAAATAGTAATAAAATAATAATATTTGAGAACTTGTGTTTTAGACAGTAATTATGATTTATCTAACAAGAATAAATATATATATATAAGTCATTATTGATGACAACCATTTTATATTTATGTTGTGGTATCATTTAGATTATTTATCTTTTCATTCTAATTTTAATTCGACTGAGAGAGAATACGAGAGAACGAGAGAGTGCAATGAGTACGCTATTACAGCAGCTGCTATTGAGCATCATTCTCACATAGAATCACATTAATTACCTACCCCTAGCTTCAACACGTGCCATATACCAAATTCTTTTTTTGGAAGCTATATATACGGATTCTAAAGTTCTTTAAAAAAAAGAAAAAAAGACATTGTTACGAAAAAATGTAATTTTTTTTTTTTGAAACTTTCATTTTTATAAAATATTTGTATAAAACTTATATATAAAATGGCTCTATTTGGATAGTGAAATGATATGAAATGATTTTAAATGAAATTTGATTAAAATTTTATTATAATATTATTTTTTAATAATATTATTATTTTAAAATTTAAAAATATTAAACTGTTTATTATATTTTATGTAAAAAGTTAAAAAATAATAAAATAAAATAAAATAAAATAAAATGAACGATAGCTTCATATCTAGCGTTCCTCTTTTCTTTCACAATCCTTCAGTTCCAATTTCCATTATTTTTAAAGGAAAGAACACTAGTTCCCCCAATGGAAGTCTCCCTCACTGCCCACCAAATAACAGCAAGGCTTTCCACTCCCCCACCTCCCACACAAGCACACACAGGCACATTTTTAAAACATACGAGTACGCCACCTTCCAATCCTCTCTATCCCGGGAACCTCAGCTCTTCCATCCACTCCGTCTCGCTGATTTCTCTGAAATCAATTTTTCCACCCTGCTCCCAGTCGGAAGTCCTCGTGCTTGCTCAATCTGTCCTAGAATGGCCTTGAAGTTGGGGTCTGCGAGTCTCTGGGAGACTAATGCGATGGGATTGAATCATAAGGCCGATAAGAGATTAGCAGCGCTCCATGGCGTCGATGTTAGATCCAGCTTCCTTAAGCCGGTTAAAGCAACCGCTGGTTACTCTAATAATGCTGCGTCATTGATTAATGATTGTGTTGTCATTTCGGGTACTCTCTCTGCCTTTTCAAGCTCTTTATACGCAATATTAATGCAAGCTAATAGATTATGAATCAACATATTTTCATAATATAATCTTATTAAATTATGCATATTTAAATATTTACATAATTATAAACAGTAATTTTTTAAATTTAAAAATATACTATTTACTCTCCAAATCTTATTTTACTATTTATTTCTCTCTCTCTTCTCTCTCCACCAATGGATAGAATTTTAAGAAAAGAATTCAAGTGGATGTTAAATAATAGAATTTGTAATAGTACTAATTGTAAAATAAAAATTAAAAAAAAATTAGGAAGAAAATAAATAATAAAAATAATAAAATATTATTATTATTTTATTCAAAGATGCATATTCCAATATGAAAATTTTTCTTAATACGTAAAATCAATTTCTAAAAGATGTGATTTTACAATTGCATATAGAGAAACTAATGCTAGTGTTCTTAAGTGGAGCTACTCGAACTTCCTTTTCTTCTCTCTCTTTTTTTTTTTTTTAATTTTTTTTATTTCTAAGAACAAAAATAAATGGTAAATTTAAAAAGTGATGATAGTTTTACGAAATATTTCTCTTAGTTTAAATTATAATTATATAAAATATTGTGGAAAGTGTTTACTGTGGTTTTGGAATGTTGGCCATGAGGCTTCTGGTGGAAGAGCACGATAACTTGTAAAACCATACTAATGGAAGACTACACAGTTGTCTGAAGGATCAAATAAGATGAGAAATAAGATGATGATCAGAACGAGCTTTAGACTTTCCAGGGTCAAGGATTCCATGTAAGAATTTGAGGAACCTTTAGTAGAAAAGTATACAAATAAAATAAGCTATGCAGTATTTGTTATTCTTTATATTTAGGGGTGGTAAATCGTGTTTTTGAATAGTGTCAAATCATAGACATTTGACTATATAAGTCAATCCGAACTTAATCTATTAAGCTAAATGTATCAAACTTTCAAATCTTAACTCAATCCATTTAAATAACGGATCGGATTGTGTCACCCATTTTGATCCGTTTAATAATTAATTAAAAATATATTAATACGATACGACTTATTTAAACTCGTTTTCATGTAAATGGATTAAACTGAAATGCATAGCTTATTTTTCCTGATTAATATAATTTCATATAAAAGTTAAAATCTATATTTATTAATAACCACAATATCTTAAGTTAATTTCGTGTCGTGTTCGTGTTGGGTTCACGGGTTGTATCACATATTGACACTTCTATTTATATTGATATCCCCGTTTTGGATGGTAAAAGTATTTTATTTCATCTTATCATTACAATTTTTTTAAATTCTCACACAAAATATAATAAACAATTTAATTTTTTAAATATCAAACAATAATAATATTTTAATAATACTTTATTTAACTTTTAATTCAATTTATTTCATCTTAACTCACTATCACTGTTTATTGGAGAACTCAAATTAAAAAAAAAAGAAGTTAAAAAGGGGATTTCCCCCACTTTCCAAGCGAATGCAGCCATATCTCTTAAAATTTGAACCAGTTTAAATAGTTAAAATCTTCAACTCTTCACCTTACGAAAAATTTAATTTGATGTAGATTTTATTATATTCGTAAATTTAATTATTTGTATTTAATAAAAACTGTCGTCCATCTCAAATGAGTTGACTTTGTTTGTTTTCACAACTTATCTCAATTTATCTCATTTTCTTTGATTTAATCATTATAAAATTTTTAAATTTTCATACAAAATAAAATAAATAATATAATTTTTTTAAAATTTTAAAATAAAAATAATATTAAAAATATATATTTTAATAATATTTTATTCAACTTTTAATTTTTATCTTATATGATCTAATCCGAAAACAAATTAGGCTTAAGCAGTGGGAAGGTCAGCTAACGTCTATATTCTGTGAATACGTTGTAATATTTACGGGGCTTTATTTGTTTGAGTAATGCTACACTACCTCCCAATCTTCACATATCATATTTTTTTTAAATTTTAAATTTTTTTAATATTTTTATTAAATTTATTCTTTTTAAATTAATTCAAAATTTTTATTTATTATTCATATATTAAATATTTGATAAAATAAAAATAAAAATTAAAAAAAATGTAGTGTGTGGCAGTGAGAAATTTTTTCTATTTGTTTTGATTTGCGAGATTCCCATGAGGCCTTGACTCTTGAGCTTATAGACTTCATTGTTGTTTTCTTGTTGTCTTCTTTGCGTTTGCACAATCTAGATTCTGATCAGAACATGGTTCCGAAGTCATGGTTTATTATACATTTTTTTCGTCGGATCAAGTTCTGGGTTCTGATTTGAAGTACCTCTTATGAATAGGAAAAAATTCCCACCAGATGGCAACCGTAGGGAAGTCGACGAACATCGTATGGCACAAATGTCCAGTGGAGAAATTTGATAGGCAAGAGTTACTTATGCAAAAAGGGTGTGTCATATGGATAACCGGTCTTAGTGGTTCAGGTTTGTAATTGTACTGCTCTTTTGCCTTTATGAAATATCGTTGAATTGTGTCTGTGCTGGCAAGTTTTGGTGACACTTTCGGAGACGTTGTTCTATGTGTGTATTCAGAAGTTGTGTCATTTACGTGTTTGTGAACTTTTTCTTTTTTAAGAATGGATATTGCAAGTTTCTCAAGGATTTGTGTTAATTCCCCAGCAACAAAAAGCGGAACCTTGTCAAACAAAGGGTATTACAATTCCAAAAGCTTAGCCCTTTCAGCTGAATTAAGACATGGCTCCATTAACACCTCTCGTGGATTATAAAGGTGAAAACAAAATTTGGAAAATATATAAACAATCTTTTTGGTGTACCTGGAAACTTTGATGACTTACTTTGTAGACTCAGTTACCATGTTTGAGGTCAATCAGATAGGTCACTATGATGCAATGTGCTGGTAATCAATGAAAATTTAGAAGTAAATATGTCTTGAAATGTATAGAACTCGGAATACTTTATGGATCTTATAAGAGGCGTTCCAGCATTGCTAACAACTACCTACTCTACTGTGTAATCCATTATCTCTCTCTCTCATTTAAGGAAAAAGCACTTTGGCATGTACTTTGAATCGAGGCTTGCATTCGAGAGGAAAGCTGACCTACATTCTTGATGGTGACAATGTCCGGCATGGTCTAAACAATGATCTTAGTTTTAAAGCAGAAGATCGTGCAGAAAACATACGAAGGATTGGTGGGTGTTCGTCACGTTCAGTTGATTTAAGTTTGTTCTTTAGTTCATGTAGCATCTTTTATAACGATTAATTTCAAACCCCAAAATTTTCATAATTTTAGGCGAGGTCGCAAAGCTATTTGCAGATGCAGGCATCATTTGCATTGCTAGTTTGATATCTCCCTTCAGGAAGGACAGAAATGACTGCCGTGCATTATTGCCAGAAGGAGATTTCATTGAGGTACGTGATTGTCACAAAGTCACTGGGGGCAGTTTGGATACGAGGGCATAGGCTTGGAGTGTTTTCACAGGAGTTTTAAACCAAGCAGAGGTTCTTGGTCGACAGTGATGAACTATTAATGATGATTGATGGCACTTTGTAGGTGTTTCTGGATGTGCCACTGGAAGTGTGTGAAGCAAGGGACCCAAAGGGACTGTACAAGCTTGCACGATCTGGAAAGATCAAAGGTATCTCGTTGGAGTTTGCATATAAGAATGCTATCAGAGAGTATTGGTTGTTTCCTTGTGTTCCTCAGTTTACTGACGGGACATGGCATCAAATTAATAAAGTTATTTCGCCCTCTCAGACGTTCAAGTGTTAACCCTTTTTGCTTCTCTGCTATGCAATCTCATGATGTTGCTGTCATTATTTCTAGTCTGCGAGAAAATTTCTGTGTACCAAAAAGAAAAAATGAAAACCTATTTTCTTGGCTCAGTTCTAACCTTAGCTATTATCTTGCTGTTTGAACTATTAAGGGATTTACTATGCTTCTGCTAATTTCCTCTGTTTAATTTGAAGTGGTACTAATTTTCTTAAAGTATGTTTTGAAATGTTTATTTGTCGTTCTGCAGGTTTTACAGGAGTTGATGATCCGTATGAACCTCCAGTAAATTGCGAGGTGCGATAAAGGAAGATCTTGCATGTTTGACTGTTTGAGGTCTTGAATTTGCAAAAATATGCATATACAACTTGACATAATGTTGAACAATCTTATGATTGTGGGATATATGGGCTTGTTTTTCATCAGACTCTCCGTTTCTTTGCATTTCAACTCATGCCCTGTTCGTTCAATAAAATGGAAGTTCTCTCTGGATGTTATTTCTGCAGATAGTATTACAGCAGAAGGGAGAGGACTGTATCTCCCCATGTGAAATGGCTGAAACAGTGATATCTTACTTAGAGGAGAGAGGCTACCTGGAGGCCTGATATCTGGGAAATGCCATTCACTTCCTGCTTGCTGATATGCTTTCCTTTTACGTGCAATGTAGTTTGCTGCAATAAAAGCGATCACCGTGATCAGGAAACAACTTGTCTCCTGTGTTTGTTGATCTGGTCTTCAATAAGGTTCCTCCAATTTTAGATAAATTAATTAATCGATCGATTAATTAATGTCACTACTTAATTGTGTTGTGGTAGCCACTTTGTGCTGCATGGCTTCCACTTTGTGCTCTGGTGTGTATGATGTATGTATTATTTGGTGACAAGGACATTATTATGCAATAACAAGTCAGCTGTCAGCCTACCTTGCAGAAATATTTAATTATATATTGTTGGCGCTTGCTCTGGCTAAAGAAATTACCAAATGAGGGGTGGAAAAACTAAAAAGATTTGAGTTGAAAGAAAAGATGTAGGGGGAGGTTGTCTGAGGAGTGGCGGATGATATAGCTTTCAGAAATCAAAAGATTAATTATTTGGAAGAGCTAGAATTGAAAACTAAATGAAGGCCATGCAAACCATACTCGCATTCAATATCATGAACTTCATATAGCCCAGAAAATGGTACAAGAAAAATTGATAAGCAACCCAGAATTGAGGCATATATAGATTAATAAAGACTGAAAATCAAATAAGGGAAAGGCCCATTCTTCCTCGTTGATGTCTATCAATAGACAAAAAGCAGAAGATGAGAGCCATTGTCATGGACACCGCAGCGGATCTCACGGCCTCAAAAGTGGCAGAGAAACGCCTCTCCTGCAGACCCCAGAGAGTCCTTACAAAGACTCCCACTCCCTCCACCACCATTGCCACCACATGTGCCATCTTCCCAAAAGGAGCACTCAGCAAACACCCAAGGTTTTTGCAAAACAAACTTAATATTGAATCAGATGCTATGCCATTACTCAAAAGCTATCCCTTTCAGCAGTGATTCATTGCAGGCCAGCTTAGAAAAAGAAGAGGGGAAGAAAAACAAAGAAGGAATTGCAGGCCAAGGAGAAGGGGAAATGTGTGTGGGAGGGAAGTGGGGACACCCCAACCCCCATCTTGCCTTCTTAAAAGAAAGTTCAGGAAAGTGAGAGTAGGGTTTTCCCACTCGAAGCTAAAGAGACGGTTGCTTCCACGTTGCTTCCCACTCCTTATCTTTCCTTGGATCAAAGCTGCTATCTATTCCACATTTTACTTTTTGTTTGTTCCCTAAGTTATTCAGTATTTTACTTTTTTTATTAATTACTGGACATATCCAGCATTACTTGGAAGGGAAGAAGAGTTAGGTTTGGTGGAACGGCTAGGAAAATTGCCTTAATGGGCCAGTAATATTCAGTATCATGTTCAGAACCGAGCATGTGCTTAAACGTTGTCACTTGTCAGTGAAACACATCTGAGAATCGCTTTGTATGTCAAGTACACTCATAAATCTCTCTCTCTCTCTCTAATGGGCACATTCACAGAAATCTTGCTTTAGATGCAGATAGCATGCATGAGGGAATATTGGAATAATAACAACGGTTGTTATCACTAACGGGTATGTAAATTTTAGTGGGATCCGATTAGATAATGGTTGTATTATAAAGATTTCTTTTTTATCCACTTTCTGAAGCTAATTTTTGTAGCATTGTACCTTTGAATGTACTTTGTGCGTTAAAATAAAGAAGTCGAGATGCGAATAAAGCCTCAAGAGACATTGATTAATGATAATGTTGGTTTTTACAAGCGGCAATCAACAGTGGCGGCATGATCAAAGACCAGAAGCTTAACAAAACTCACACAATTATGAGAAAAACATAAAATAGACACATGCTTTTAACACGGTTTGTAACGTCTCAATAGATAGCCCAAACCACATAGCCTATACTCCAAAAGGACTAGTCAATAATACAATAGGAGCCCCATTAAAACCTTATAAAGAGCAATAACTTTTCCTTCTCAAACAATGTGTGATCCCATTCACCACTTACCCTTATCCTTATCATATGGCATATTACAAGGTTTGATGCCAAGCACAACTCCACGGACAATTCGCAAGGTGTAAACTCATTATATAATTGGAAGTTTTCAATGAAAACGTGTTTCCCAAATTCCCCATTATTGTAATTTGTAGATTTCTTTCAATCTTTTGCACTCTTGTTAATGATCTCAGTTTTAGCCATCCCAGTATATGTTCAAGAAGAGCAAACTCATTTCGGTTACTAAGCACAATTATGAAGTTTTTGGAACTCAAAAAGTTTGGCCTTTTTTGTCTGACGATGAATGGCAAAGCTATTTGAGAAGGGGCACACAACAGATGGGCGGTTATTATACGCGACAGTAAACAGTGATAAGAAAGTCCAAGGTCGGCTTCGATAGATTGTTTATTCCGTCGGATTTTCGAGCTAAATATAGCGCCCCAACCAAAGAAGGGCACTTTACTTGGAGAAAAAGATTTGGGATGGAAATGGAATAACGTTTCATATATGCACTATATCAAGATAGCTAAACTACTGGCTGTAATCTAGTAGTGTTTTTCTCCTCTAAAGAAGTTTGGGACTCGACTAATGGTGGTTGTAATATTTATGAAATTTGGATTTTTCTATCGATTGAAATACAAAAAGAACCGACGCAACACAGCAAAAAGAGCAGAATTCAAATTGCCATTCAATATGAATCCATACTAGTTGTGTGAAGTTTCTCCTTGATTGAGTGTTCCAGTAATGTCAAAGAAAGTGAGAGATTTACGATCATGGATATTTCTCAATAAAAAAGTTGAAACTACTGGATTAGTGCTCACAAAGACAGCAACACGAGCACAAAAGTGACAAAACATTCGGTAGTAAACATATTTCAACCCTGAAAATTTACCCGCATCTCTCTAGCAATGGAAGGTAGCCATCTCTCACCCCTAATCCTCTTCAGTTCCGCAACTCTTTCCTCCTCTCTTTTAGCTGCTGCTTTTGCAGCTGCTTCTTTAGCTTCCAGTCTAGCCAATGCTTTTTGGCATGCATCCCTTGCGGTAGCCATTATATCGTCTGCATTGACAGCAGCAGATTGGATTTGTCTTCTAAACTGTCAAGTTTGGTTCAAAACAATACTGAAAATTAGATTATGAACCAATAATGATCAACAAAGAATCTATAACATAATTGAACTAACCTTCTTTGATTTCTCATCAATCTCTTTTCCAGGAAGGATTCTCGGTTTCTTTCTTGGCTGTTGAAATTCGTCTGGGAGCACACAAATAATCTTCAGTCTTTATGTTTAGAATTTCACATGGGCCATGCAGAAACGCATACACGGTCATCACCAGAGAATGACCAAATCTATTGAAAACTCTTCATCTAAGGTACTATGCAGTATCTAGTTTGCGAGATAACTAGCACTTCATTGTTACAAATATACCAATTTGAAATGGAAGATATCAAAAAGCAAATCATGACTGACTCACAGTTGCATCCCTTTCAAGCAACAGTAAGAAGGCAATATGCTGAAGGGTGCTGAATGAGATGTGAATTGACATGGATGGGCCGATGGGGATGGAGTCTTTAAGACCCATCATCAAACATTCTCAACTGATCATGCACATATGTTCTTTAAATAACATGTAAAAGTGTTAGAGATGTGGCTCACATTCTCTAAAAAGCTGAAAAAGATGCCACATATGGCCCATTGGGTTTAAATTAAGGTACGTTTGGGTAATAACATGAGATGAGAAATTCTAAAAAATTCTCACAGTTTCATTCCCAAACATCAATTAAACACAAAATACTTTTCAACTTTAAGTCTTCAATTTTTCATCTAATCATTACCTTGTCATTACAACTTTTACATACTTCAAAACAAAACATAAAAATCAATACAATTTTTCAAACTTCAAAACAAAAATCATATTAAAAAATCATATTCAAACAATTTTTTAACTTAATAATATTTTTATTCAACTTTTTTTTTCTCCTTTCCTAAAACCCAATAAAACCTTAGATCAAATCATTTCACTATATTCACAGAACTTAGAGATATTCCTAGTGTCCAAATGAGCCCTAAAATATCTATCATGATCGACATATAGATTGGGGCATCTTTTTTTTTTTTTTTTTGGGGGGGGGGGGGGGGTGGTTCAGGAAGTGTGGTAAGGATATATCTAGGATTTTACCGGCCTTGGGTTTTCTAAATTATATCTAGTTTTTTTTTATGTGTTCTATATGTAACTTTTGTTATCACTATGGTGAAGATTTTCTGATCCTGTGGATGTATGCACAATGCCGAAACACATTTAAATTCTGTGTGTGCTGTTCTTGCTTCCTTTCTTCTATAATTTACCATACGCATAGTTTCACCAAAAGCAACCAAAGAATATGATGAGATTGACTTACCTATATAATCAAACACTATTCCACGGGGAGCATGTTTGAACAAATGAATGCCACCTTCATCAATCTCAGGATCTTTATGAGGATCATCAATGGGGTCTCTCACCATCTCTAGTTTCTTTCCTAGCATATCATCTAAAAGCTTTTGGGCCTGCAAAGAAGTTCAGTAGTTAATGTCCACACTAGTAAGACAGAAACCAATCCAGATTCCAGACAGATTAAAATTATTATTATTAACAAAGATGGGGGCAGGGCCCTAAGAGGCAAATACATGCTAAACTCATATTGATTCTACCTTCGTGTAGCGTTCACAACTACACCCTTATAATTGAGAAACTTTCAAGTTAATCCCGAGCCTCCAAGATTTAAAAATGGTCAAGTACTCACTGGGCAAACATGAGCACATTTGTATCTGCCTATGTCCATACCTAATTTCTGAAGAATTTGCTTATTGAATCTGTCCATTTTTTATTCAATCATCTCCCTCAGTTTGTCCACATTACCGGAAACAAGAACATATTTAATTCTTCAGGCCAATCAACTTGTACGTAATACCTTTTAAAAAAGAATAGTGCTCTATACACTTATAGTTTTACTTACGCCTTTACCTACAACACTTATTTTGTTAGTTTTCTTTTGAAATTCAAATTTTAAATCTTAAATTTCGTGATTTTCAGTCTATCAATAACTGACATGTGGAGAAGTAAGTTTTTTGCAAGTTTTTCTGAAGTACATTTAGCATTTTCCTTTCAAAAATCCCCAGGGTACATTTGCACTTCCAAGAACTAGCTACAACACGGCATCATTGGAAAAGCAAGTTCACTGATTTATGGGAAAATTGGAGACGAACTGGGTTATTTGAAAGACAAGCATAGTCCAATCCACCCCGGATAATTTGAACTTCTAAGCGCCCAAATGAATAAGCCACTGTATCTTTTCGGTAGTAATTTGTAAGTAACAAGCTTGTACATGTCGAGTCATTAGTTAGTCCTGAAGCACAAAATAATGCGGTACTCTACTAATCAATTTTTAATGATATGATATAGATAAAGTGGAATTACCATGTATCCGTAGTCCAAAACTAGCACGTTACTCCTCGTATTAACACCTTGGCTTCTAGGACTCAGCACTCAAAACTCAACTAGTTATTAATCTAAAATATGCACAGAAACAACAGCTTCTTCCAAGTAAAAAGAAAAATCTTTAAAGCTTGTACAATAGTGGGTTTTTTTGGGGGTAAGGGGGGTGCCAAATCCTCACCAAGAAAATCTCGTCTACTACATAAAATCACTAAGATAAAAGGATTAAAAGAATTAAAATTTATTTCTGAAACCACTGACCTTGAGTTGGTAATACTTGAGCTGTTGTGGGTTTTGTTTGCGGTTTCCAGCATCGTCGTCGTCACTTTGGGTATTGTTGGAGGTTGCGGAAGAGCCATTCATCAAGGAAGATAGAAAATCCGAGGATGAGGATGCGGCGATGGAATTGATTGCCGCTTTCCACTCGGAATCCCCGTCTTCCTCTCCGCTGCTGCTGTCGCTGCACTCACTGCTCCGACCTCCCATTCTCCTCACTTCCTCTGCCCATAACATTGTGGCGGAGTCGGAATCTTAGATGCGAAAGCTGTGTGGGCTATTCTGGGCCTTATAATAATGCAATAGGCCCATCTCGGTTGCTTCTATAGTTCTATATGGATAAAAATGAGGCTCTACTCTATGGATCCAAACAATTCCAGGCCCATATACATTTTGGGCCTTAAATGGGCCGATATCGTATCGGCGAAGGCGGCCTTAGAAAACCAGAATTCAGAAGTACTCTCTCTCTCTCTCTCTCTCTCACGCGCGCGCACACACACGAACACGCAAAGAGAAGAGAACCACCGAAAGCATAGTAACTGCGAGCAGTGGAAGAGAACCTTCGCTTCAGCTTCACCGGGCTGATTTTTGGAAACCAGAGAGAGAACCTTAGCTTCAGCTTCACCGGGTTGATTTGCGGGGTGAGAAAGATGGGGAAGAAGCAGCACAGCAAAGACCGTATGTACATAACCAAAACGGAGTGGGCCACCGAATGGGGTGGCGCAAAATCCAAAGAGAATCGAACCCCCTTCAAACGCCTCCCCTTCTATTGCTGCGCGTACGCACTTACACGTACCCTCTCTTTGTCTCTCTGTGTCTGCCTGTCTGTCTGATTCTATTTCTATCTCTAATTCTGCAAAATGCTTTCAATTTGGGTGTGGCAGGCTTACATTTACGCCCTTCGAGGATCCGGTGTGCACCGCGGATGGCAGCGTCTTCGACATTATGTACGTGTATTCCTTGCTTGGTGCTTCTTTTGAAATTTCAAGTGGTATTGGGCTTGATTTTAAGAAATTTTGGGCGCAGGAATATAATTCCGTATATTCAAAAGTATGGGAAGAATCCTGTAACAGGAGCTTCTCTTAAGCAAGAGGATCTCATCCCTCTAACCTTCCACAAGAACTCCGATGGTTCGTATATATTCGTTTTCTTTTCAAAGACACCCCTTTCTTTGCTATTTTTTATGAGCTTCAATTTGAAAACGTTTATTGCATCTTTTATAAAATTTAGTTGATTTGTCGTTTATACAGAATTGAAATGTCATGAGATGCCTTGAAACTGGGATTTGAGTCTGTTAATCGGTACTTACTTTTGCGCATTTGTACTTGAAGCTTTTGCTTTACATGTGTGAAGGCTATTTATATACCCAATGAAGGGGGTTTGAAATGTGAGTCAATCTGTTTTATATGTTGACTAAAGTTACAGGCCTGCGGCTCCATTGTGAATTTTATTTTGCTTGTTTTAACAGCTTATGCAAAACCTCATTAGATAGAGTAATACTGTATGAGTAGGTGATTAATATTTGTGAATGATTAGAAAAGGGGGAAAAAAAGAAGATATATGTGGACAGTAGATTTCTTGCACGTTGGTCTGAGCTGTATATGGATACATAAGCAATTTATGGCAAAAGAAACAGGATGCACGACCCTTGTTTTTGAACATTTCTTCTGTGTACTATGGGCTCTATATCACTATAGCTCAGTAAGTTACCTTGACCTTGACTCAGAAGAGTAGGGAGCAACTTTGAAATGCCCAAGGAAGGCCCAAGCTACATCTAGACCTACACTCCAAAAGGACTGGTATGTTACAATTAGTGCTCCATTGGAATCATTCTACAGAGCTAGGACTTCTCCATCCCAAGCAATGTGAGATCTCATATGTGCCTACACTCACCATGGGATATCACAATCTCCACTCTTTAAATTCTCAACGTCCTCTTCGGGTCAGTCCATCGTAGGTGGCACGACTCAAGTCCCACACTTTTAGTTGGGATAGACTCTAATACCATTTGTAATGCCCCATTAGAGGCCCAGGCCACATCTGGGCCAATACTCCATAAGAACTAGTCAATGGTACAATTGGACTCTCAAGCAATGTGGAATCGCATACGCTGCCTACACTCATTGTGGATAATGTTTTCTTTATGTCTTTTGTGAATACATTTTGTTCAGTCTAGAAAATTTCTAAGCAAGTTGGTGAACATTTCTTGTTTAATTGGCTTTTTCAAGCAGTCACTATCATTCATTAGCTTGATATTGGCTAACCTGAAGATCAAGATTTTTTTTTTCCTTATAGAAAAAAAACTTGGAGAATAGGAAGCAGTTGAAAAAATGTTAGTGGAAACCGCAAGGGTTAGTGTACTGGTCTTGGGGCAAGCCGTATAAGCCGGATGTCTTTGGTTTGAAACACAGCATTTACACTCTTGGGGCCATCGAACTGGGAGAATTCCCATTTGAATTTACTCGCAATGCACTTGCGGGAAACTCCTTGCCGAGGGCCTGTGCACTCCTGGAATCAATTGAGACTGTCCCAGGCACTTGGTGCCACTAAAAAAATGTTCGTAGGACTCCTCAGTAATTGCTTTGGCTGTTTGAGAAGTCAGCTAGAGGCCTCATAAAAAAATATGAGTGCACTAAACGAGACAAAAAGAGTAAGAAAAAAAGACTAAAGCAGACAGTTGGAAGTGTATCTAATATTTAGTTACAACCATAAAGTCATCAATATAAAGTATTTGTGTCATGTGAAACTACTTTCTGGAACAGATATACCAGACCCTTCTTGTCGAAACTAATCCGGTTTATAGATAGATTGCTAATGAAACTATCTATCTATACAATTTTCATAGATATGAATCAAAATGTTTTGAAACGCTTCTCCATTTTTTTGGTACACATCTTCTTCAGTTTGTCTTCCTATCTGATCCTAATATTAATCGAAAACCATTTCACATATTTTGCAGGAGAGTATCATTGCCCCGTGTTAAACAAAGTGTTTACTGAATTTACACACATAATTGCCGTGAAGACTACTGGAAATGTGTTCTCTTATGAGGTTTGTTTGCTGCTGATAAACTGTACCAGTAGACTTCCCTCCTATGTCATCCCTAATCCCTATGTTGCATGTTATACGTTGTTTACCGTTCATTTTTTGTTTTGTTTACATAGGCAATTAAAGAGTTGAACATCAAGACCAAGAACTGGAAGGAGCTCCTCACCGACGAACCATTTACTAAAGAAGACCTTATAACAATTCAGGTAGTAATACTTATCGAAAAACAGTTCAGATGGTAATTGATTTGAGTCACATTGTGTTCATTGCTGAAAGCTTGTCAGTGGATTCCTTATCTTTATTGGCATGCTTTACAGAATCCTAACGCACTAGACACCAAGGTTCTGCTGGATTTTGATCATATTAAAAATAGTTTGAAACTTGATGATGAAGGTAAGTTTAGCTTCCTTGTAGGGTCAGCTGTGGATTTTTTTTTTCCTTTTTATTTTTTTACCTTTTCATTTCTTTTTCCCAGATTTAAAGAAAATGAGCTCAGATCCAAGTTATAATATCAATGTCACTGGGGATATTAAGCAGATGCTGGAGGAGCTTGGAACTGAAAAAGGAAAGCAAACAGCACTGCTTGGGGGAGGTGGCAGCAAGGCACAAATGGAAAGGGCTGCTGCACTTACTACAATTTTGGCTGCAAGATCACGCATTAAAGAAGATCCTAAATCAAATTCGAATGGAGGGGTTCAAGCTCAGGCTTACAGCATTGTAGATGCTGCTTCTGCTTCAGTACATGGAAGAAGTGCCGCCGCTGCAAAAGCTGCATCAAGTGACAAAACTGCTGCCAAGATTTCTATGCACATGGCTGGTGAGAGGGTACCTGTGAATGCAAAGATGGTTAGTTTTCTTTCATTAAAGCCTCATTAATCATACCTAGAAAAAAAAAAATTAAAACCTTATTAATAAATAACAGTGAAATTTAGGAGCACCATTCCAATGATCAATTTGAAATAATATATTCTGGAAGAATGCTGTCTTGTACATTGATAATATTTTTCTGTATATTGGTTGTCCTATCAACTCCATTGGGTATTATCCAGTTTGTTCAAGTTCTTTTCTTATTTGCTCAGGCATGTTATTTGCCATGTGCTTTAGTCAATTTTGACATGAGATTTTGTTTGCCAGGTAAAGAGCCGTTTTACTACTGGTGCTGCTTCAAGATCCTTCACTTCTACCTCTTTTGACCCTGTTACTGAAAATGAATTTGAATATATCAAAGTTGAGAAAAATCCAAAGAAGAAAGGATATATACAGCTGCATACAACACATGGTGATTTGAACATTGAGCTGCACTGTGATATTACTCCCAGGGCATGTGAGAACTTTATCACTCTCTGTGAACGTGGCTATTATAATGGAGTAGCTTTCCATAGAAACATCAGGTATAGTCATAACTTGCCTAATATTAATCAATTTGTTTTGTGTCACTGATTTGGATAGGTACATTCGCCAATTTATTGTAGGAATTTTATGATTCAAGGTGGTGATCCTACTGGTACTGGGAAAGGAGGTGAATCTATATGGGGAAAGCCTTTCAAAGATGAATTGAACTCCAAGTTGCTTCACACTGGTAGGGGCGTTGTTAGTATGGCAAACAGTGGTCCCCACACAAACGGTTCCCAGTTTTTCATCCTTTACAAGTCTGCAAATCATTTAAACTTCAAACACACAGTTTTTGGTGGGGTCGTTGGTGGCTTGACTACACTGGCAGCAATGGAAAAGGTTCCTGTTGATGATGATGACCGACCTCTGGTGGGTTATTCTTTTCTGTATGCTAATGATGCATTACATTTTTTGAAGTAATTTTTATGCTTGGTATGGTGTGGCTTGAGTGTAGTTGCATGTAAAATAATTCGGTATACTGGCTATCATGTCTTGTGTTGGGTTCTGTGCTGGTACTTAAATTGTCTGTTCTTATTGAGTTTGGAAGCTGTGTGCAGAAAGCAATGATGTTGTAATCTGGCTCTTTTGCAAGTTCAACAAATGTGTAAGATCACGAAAGTGAGGGTTCAAAACTAGTTTCAGCTCACCATGAGTTGTTTTTGTAGAAAAATATACTCTGTTGGGGTGCATCCTAGTGGTCAAAGGGAGGGCTTGGGTTGAGCTGTAGACTCAGACTTCTCGGGTTTAATTCTCTTGTATTACCTGATACACAGTTATGTGGGATGGGGTTGTGTATCCCGGGTTAACTCCCCTAGGGTGGGTCAGAAGGAACCTGCCTCGGTGAGATTCTACATCGTCATAAAAGCAAAAATATTTAGTGCTTTCCGTTTTACAAATTAGCAGCAAAACTTGTTTTGGTTGAGTCCAGTTGCGCTGATCCATAATGCTTGCTGAAACATATACCTAGGAAGATCGTGAGATTTAGCTACTTCTACTACTGCAAATGCCTCATTTTTTGTGTTCTCTTTATTACTTGTGTAGGAGGAGATTAAGATCACTAGTGTAACAGTATTCGTCAATCCTTATAATGAACCTGAGGAAGAGGAAGAGAAGGCCAAAGACGAGAAGAATGCTGAGGATGAAGAAAATGTTAGTTTCTGGTTCCTTGAACGTCAGGCTACCAGCCTCCTTTTTCCTTCTCTCTCTCTCTCTCTCTCTCTCTCTCTTATATTTCTAATAATCAATTGGATATTTTCTTTTTGTTCAGGATAAAATTGGGTCATGGTTTAGCAATCCAGGCACGGGAACAACAGGTTCTGGAACTGTTGGTGGTGGTGTTGGGAAGTACCTGAAAGCAAGAAACGGTCAGGCTGAATCTGCTGCTGTTGACACTAGTCCAACAGCGATACCTGTAGCAAAGAAAAGGAAATTGGGTGTCTCTGCAGGAAAATTCAAAGATTTTTCTGGTTGGTAAGAATTCCCAATATGGTACCATGGGTTTTTTCCTATTTTGAAAAAAAAAAAACAGAAAACATGGAGCTGTTGTGGAGGCCATATTTATGACACTTACATTCGAGATTCCAAAAACGAAAGAAGACAATTAGGCTGTAAGTAACAAGGAGATGTTTTTTTTTTTTTCATCAGAAACTGGTTTTTAGTTTTCATTAGTAGAAACTGCAGATTGTGGAGTCATTCTTGAATAATCAAAATGTTTTTTGTCAAAGGAATATAAATGGTCTGCAGTGAAAAATGGTTAACATAAGCAGGGCGAATGACAGACACATGGCGTGCAATTGATGCAGTGGTAGTCTGATCGACAGGTCAGATATCTAAAAATAAAAAAGAAGAAAGGAAGGTAAAAAACGGTGAAAATTATGGAAGCGTTTAGATGTTAAATTGAGTTGAGTTCTTTATAAATAATAGTGAGTTGAGATGGTGTAGTAAGTTCTATAGAGTTCACTTAAGATGAATTTAAATGTGTTTGGATATTAAGATGAATTTATATGCATTTATAGAAATTTGAAAAAGATTGTGTGTCCCACGTGTAAAGAGGTGTTAAGTTGAAAAATGTTATGGATCTTATATATAAAGAGGTTTTAAGTTAAGATGAATTTAATAATTTAGAATTAAATATTTAGAAGTTAGAAAATATTTAAATCTGAACCGAATTCAGCTCAAGTCCCTTCCCGCGTCGGAGAGGAGTTGGGGGGACCCTTCCCCTGCATAAAAGTGAACTAAAATTGGTGGGAGACATACATACTTTTGCATTGCTGGAGTCACGCTTTTGCATTCTGAGTTAATGGTATCA
>QEOT01000274.1:55546-70146 GCA_003123785.1 Pterocarya stenoptera
CTATAACTACAATAACAAAGTGCTTTGAAAAAAAATTAACAAATAAATGCATTCAAGCAAGGCCAGAATTATGGACAGGCCAAAAGTTTGCACAAGAAAAATGTATGGTGGTTCTTTCATTTTCACGCAGATCCAGGAAAGATGGAGAAAACAAACATCCACAACCATGCTAGAGACTATCGTCCAGCTTGGGCATTTCCCTAGTCATGTAAGTGCCAATATTCCGTGTGTGAAGTCACTCATAATTGACCTTGTTTGTTCATAAGGATGAATGTTTCACAGATTCCTATGTCTAGGTTCGTGGCCACAAAGAACCACTTAATTTGAAGATAGAGACAACAAAAATATACTCAAAGTTTGTCTGTGTCAGACTCAGTGGTGGCACAGAGAATTTTAAGTGATCCCATCATAGAATAAAACACACAAAGGATTTCCGATTTATTACTAGTGACATTTCTATTATGACATTTTTCTCCACTATTTCTATAAATATTTGTTACTTTAATGTTTATAAAACACAAAAACAGGACATGATACGGAGAACTAAGTTAAAGGACAGAACAGGATATCCAAAGTAATCATTACAACACAACGCACATCTACCTCCTAGTTAACTAGCATTTATTCATCTGAACGTAACCTCGGTTTCTACATAATTCTGAAGATTCATACGGCAACATGTCAATATCTTGAACTATCTCCGGTGCAACTTTCCACCTAAACTTGGGTAGACCGCTGCGTCTCTGTAACCTTTGTCTCTTTGCCTGCCGAGACCAAAAAAAAAGGTACAATTCTCCTATCTATTATATTGAAAAAATTTATATATCTAATTCATTTCATAAAATCAATTTTAAAAGAGATGATTATTCATTTTTTATAAACATACCCAATACCTTATTTTCAAGTTGTTAGGATTATAGACATCACCTATCTCTACATTGATATGATATTGTCCACTTTAGGCCCAAGTTCTCATAGATTTACTCTTGAGTTTTTACCCAAAAAGACTTCATACTATTGGAGATATTTGTTTATCCTTATATACCCATGATCTTTCCCACTTCTAGCCAATGTGGGACTTTGGTTATATACCCAACAATCCTCCCCTCGAATAAAGGATTACCGAGCCACCTCTCAAATAATCATCTATCCATCTACTCTCTACTAACTAGGATTTCTCACTTCAGTGCATCACATGCCTTACATGGAGTACCAACTGTCTCAAGAGCTTGCTCTATCCCAGATCAACTCCTATTCATTGTCATGAAGAATTCAGAGCACACCATTTATCCAATAGAGCTCATCCACGGATCCCATCGTAAGCAAAGTGGGGTCCACCACCTTCGTTCGGCATTCCGAGGATTCATCCACCATGGCTAACTCTGAGGGCATGGCTTTGATACCACTTGTTAGGACTATAGACACCACCTATCTCCACATTGGTATGATATTGTCCACTTTGGATCCAAGCCCTCATGGATTTACTCTTGGGCTTTTACCCCAAAAGGCCTCATACCAATAGAGATATTTGTCCATCCTTATATACTCATGATCTTCCCCACTTCTAGCCAATGTGGGACTTTGGTCGTATATTCAACACAGGCAATGTGAGATTATTTCTCAATACCCTCCCTTACGTGCAGGCTAGTATTTTTACTGGTCTGTGTCATGGGGTAAGTAGTGTGGGCCCCCATTCGTCTTATAGCATACTTTGATACTATGAAGAAATTTATAAATCTAACTTATCTCATAAAACCGATTCTACAAAAGATGATTGTTCATTCCTTATAAACATATCCAAAATCTTGTCCATAGGTAATGTGAGATTATCCCTCAACATATACCAACCCATATCAAAGGGCATGGAGAAATTGTGGATAAAAATACCACTATTATTTCAAAAGATACCACTACCAATAGGACTAAGATTTCCTAACGTGCAACCATTACGTTTAGGTTAATTTTGTGAGGCATGTAGGGGAAAACATTATAATTGGAACCAAAAGATGCCACTATTATTGGAAAATACCACTATTATTTCAAACAAATTTGCTAGATACAACCGGCCATGCAGAACCGAGACGCAACCGACTAACACAACATCTATCTCAAAAGCAATCATTGTCATCCTCTGGATCAAAAGCAATCTTGGCCCTCTCCATCTATTTGTCAGAAGTCCTCCCATCATCTCCATCTATTTGGCCCTCTCCCTTCGTCCCTCTATCTCCATCTCTGTCGGACATCTCCCTCTCCCTCACCCTCTCAATTTTGTTTTCTTCTCATTCTTCCTCTCCATATCGTATCCTAAACCCATCCCTCTCCATCTCCATATCAACTGCTTTTTCTACTTTTGGGTGTCCATGGAAAAGTTTTTGGACTTTGTTTTCTTTGTTTTTGATGTTGGAATTAACTCTGACTTTGGTCTCTTGAACATGAGAACTTGGAATTTGGGAGAAGATTTTAACAGAGCAATCAGGGGCTTGGAGCTGGGCTCAATTGGGAGGATTTTTCTTCTAGAAATACTCCGCTATTGAATGAGATTTTGGTACTTCTTAATACTATGGTTATAGTAATTAAAAAAAAAACAGAGCAGATTTTTTGGGCGAGTAGCAGAGATTTTCTTACAACGTTGCCAAGTGATTTCCGATTTTCTGGTGGGTGTTTGTTTATAAGGAGAGGGAAATGAAATGGAGAGGGAGAGAGAGAGAGATCAGTTGAAGCAGCTGATTTTTTTTTTTTTTTTTTACTGTTTTGTTTGAGCTCATCCCAGTTATTTTTGCATAAGAGTTGCTTGTCGTAAAAATAAATCAAGTTAGGATTTCCTTGGAATGCCATCGTTTCGGATCATCACCATTTTATGTGTCCTGGTACATTTATGCAATGGCGTCGTAAATGATGAGCCATTTGTTCATAGCTCGGATTACGGAACAAAATTAGCTGATTCCATATTTAATGAATGATATTTTCTGGCTACATTTAGAAGAAGAAGAAGAAGATGTGAAGACGAATCTGAGAAAATGAAGGACTCTGTTTGGGAGGGAGGCTCGAAGGACGCTAAAGAAACAACACGGGGAAGCTCGTGTGGGTCTGTGGCTGGGGAAGAGAGAAAATGAGAGAGTGGGGAGAAGGAAAAAAAAAATCTGAAGGGGAGAATGAGTGAACAAGAGAGAGACACAGAGAGAGAGACTAAAGAAATTTGAGAAGGAAGATGGCTCTCTGTCGATGGTTGAGGGAAAGAGAAAATGAGAGAGTGGGGAGAAGGAAAAAAAATCTAAAGGAAAAAATGAGTTAGCGAAATAATTGAGAGAGAAAGGAAAAAAATAACATATTTTATGCAACCGGTTACACGGGGGTTACCCGGCCTAACCCACGGCTGGTTGCAAGTAGAGTTTTTGTATTTCAAAAGATGCTACTACCCGCATAGAGATTGAATCTTAAAGTTTAGGCTATATTGGAACCAAAAGAAAGGGTTTAGACCTAATATTAAGCCGCTTAAGTATAACTGACCATTTTAAATCATATTTTGGATGGTATAGATCGATGACTGCAAGGTCTCGAGTCTTAAGCAAGACACGCATACGAAAGAAACATGATAATTAAGTAGCAGCGCTACATATATAATCAAAATGTATGATAGGCATATAGATTACATCGAATGTATCAACTACAATTGCAAGAGATGCATCTCTTGCACCTCAAGGCCTGAAATTATAAAATCAAACTCCATATAGAATCATAGCACACCTCCTCCATGGGCTTGAGTAGGATTTCCATCAGTATCCAACCAGATTCTCCCTGGATAATAGTAATAGCTATCATTCCCTCACATCCTTCATTGGATCTATAGTGGCTTTCCAATCAGGAAAAAATATATTTCTAAGCTGTGAATTCTCATCGAGAAATTCATCAATTATTGTGGCTGTCCGTTTCGGTCTTTTGTTTGCCACACGTGGAGATATCTTTCCCCTAGGTGGGGGGATCTAAATATTTTGTTCTTCCACCTCTACAAGTACACGAAATTGTGGATGCTGGCTCATGTGCAATCGAATATCTCCACCGACTTCATCCTTATGGCGAGCCAGGGAGTATAAATGAAGCATAAGAAGACATCCCACCAAGCTCCATACCACAGCATACAATGAATATTTGCCCCAACATTGCAACGAAAAGCTGTTGGTTTCCCCTTTTTGGTCTTGATTCTCATTTTCTCCTTTTTCTTCATCTCCAAGATGATGCTGCAACTAAGAAAATGCAACCTACGAAGATACAATAAATCCAACCATATATGAGTCATAACTTTGTTCATCTAGCTTTTTGGACTCCATCTTTGTTTTACAATACTAACAAAAGCAAAAGCAAGAATTAGAAACACAGATTGATTATAAAAGAGTTCCCAATACTTAAATATTAACAACTGTGTATACATGCAATAGCTAATTATCAATGTCAAATGTATAAAACAGAGTCAAATTCAATCCCCATTTCATGTTATTCGATAATCAAACAAGGAACTTATTCATAGTAGCTGAAGTAACCTTGTTTGTTTTCACATATGAGATGAGAGATTAAAGTTAAAAGTTAAATAAAATATTAAAATATATTTTTTTAATATTATTTTTGTTTTGAAATTTGAAAAAGTTTGAATTGTTTATTTTATTTTGTGTGAAAATCTTAGAAAGTTGTAATGATTATGTTAAGGAAGTGTTTCACACCACCAACTGCACAAATGACCTACAACAGCGGAGATGGCAGCAAAGTGTGCCCAGTGGGACTCCGATACCTAAGTTAGAGAGAAGTAGTATCAATAAGAATATATGATTGAATGCCAAAATACGTTACATTTAGGTGTTATTTATAAGAGTGTGAAGATGATGATAATGACTGATCTCAGAGTCTATCTTGGATAACTCTCGAATAAATTAACAGGATAACCTTCTTTATCATAAGAAGAAGTTATCTATTCACTGCATTATCCTTCAAGTGCCCATAAGTTGAATCCCTAGGCTTGCAGATTAACTTCGATTCTTAAAACCTCAGACTAATTGGGCCTTCCTACACATGGGCTTATCCCTTCAGAGCTCTGAGTATCACTTCGAAATTAAATAAAATTAGATGAGATGAATTGAAATAAATTGTGAAAAAAAACGAGGCTGATAGCATACATCGTGTGGTAGGAAAGGGAGAAAAAGATCCATCCGTTCAAAAATCAAATCCAAACCAGCAACTACAACATATAGCATACAAATCCGCATTCTCAGAATCTCAGATCAATTTCTGACGCTCTAAAGGAAACTGTAAATACTCTATAAATGATTACGGTCTTGACACTACAAGAAAACAGAGCTTAATTACCAATGATTACGATCTTAAAAAGAGCTTACCAAACAATTGCATACTGACTAATTCAATTACGCATATGGTTTATGTGTTTTTAGTACTGACCAATTTTATTAAATATGAAAACAGTTACGGAATAGCTAGCCATAACGAATAAAAACTATAATGTAATTTTGAAAATTTATTAAATATGGATGATGTGATACAGATGTCCTATCGCTATATGTCATGAAACTAAAATTATTTATGTAAAAATCAAGTTTAGTTGACATGACACACCACACATTTCAATGTGAGTACCACGTCTATTATTACAACTAGGGGTGAAAATCAGCGTCGATGATCGGTGTTGTTTTGGTCCAAAACCGACACCCCACCAATGTGTTTTATAGATGTTTAGAACTTGGCCAATTAAGGTGAGCAAACCAGCAACCTCGGTGTCGGCGTGATTCCGGTTTAGTTCTTCGATTTCTTGTCGATGGCATTGTGAAGGAGGAGAAGAAAAATTCTGAAAAAAGAAAAAAGAAGAGGGAGGGGATGGGTTTTTTTTATAAATGTTAGAATGAAAAATATAAATGAAACGACATCGTTTTTTATACATATAATATATATATATAATCAGCTAATCTAGTGGTTTGAACTTAGTTCAAATCGGGAACGAACAGGCCGACGTTGGTTTTCTTATTCTGTTGCCGCCATCCAACCGGTTAATTGAACTTTTTTGTTCAATTTAATTTTGAGTTTAATCAAATCGGTCCTTAATTAATTCCATCATCGTTTTTTAAGGTTATAAATTAACAGAAGGATGAAGGAATTATATAAGGACTGATTGGAATAATTAGTTGAAACCCATATATAATATATATATAGTAATTTCATGATTTCTGTGATTAATTACAATTTTGGGGGTAATTAATTAAGCATTCATCTTTTCTAAATATGTGCTTCATCCTATTATATATATATTAAATAAACACACTAATAATCCTTACTAAAAAAAAATTGTGTAAATTGATCACTATCCTTCCTTTATTTCTAAAAAATTAAAAGTGAAAAGGCAAAAAATAAAAATAAAAATAAAAAATAGAGGAAAGGTGCATGTATTACCACACCCCCAAATTTTGCTCTAAGCCTATTTGATCTGTACATTGTGTTGTAATCAATGCTAATTTAATCCCCCCGCCGTCTTGCATTTTGTTGCAATTCATCTTCTTAATTAATTAATTCTATCTAGGAATAATATTGGGGGTGATGGAACATATAGAGAAGCTTCTTCCTCTGTCTTGATAAGCTTTTGCCACCCAAGTTAATACTAAAAGCACCATGACAATGGAAAGCGCAAGCATTGATGACCATAAAAATCTGATCGAAACCTTAAACGGCCGGCATTGATGTGAAACAACCTCAGAAAGTCTGTTCTTCACAAAGCTGCATTCTGTCAAGCTCTGCAAATCTGAATGTACATCTATCACGTATTGGACAGAACGACTATAAGCCGAGACCATGTAGTAAGAAGCCTCGGGAAGAAATCTTCCATCGCTTTCACATTCTCCGCTGGAGTACTTGTGCTGGTAACATGTGAATCTAGCAAGAACCTACACGTACGTACGTGATTTTGCAGCCAAAACTTTAAGTTTTGACATTAATTAAGAAAAATTAAACACATGCATGAGTTTGTTTTGGGTATATATATATATATATATATATATATACGTATATAGCTTACATTTGGTAAGTCAGAAACTGGAATTGCATCTTTTGGGCAGCTTTCAGGAATGTAGCTGTAGCTAGGTGCTCCCGAGAAGGGTTCACAAATCTTTCTAACTCCGACGAAACCTTCGCTTTGTTCATCTAATCCAAGAGACTTGTAATAGTCTGTTATTTTTGAATTCAACTGCAACACATGATACATATATTATTTGTGTTATACAAAACAATTTCACTCTTTGTACGTATCTCATGCAAAATTAATAAGCAGGTTTGTACCTGAGCTATATGGGTATGGATGGTGTAGCCAATGTCAACCATTATCCTTTTAGAGGATGAAGGATTCATGCATGGCAGTATTGAGCTCAGACTATTATTATGTGGGTTTTCTTCAAAATCTGCAAAAGCTGAACATGTATCTTCTGCAAAGCTGCCTTTGCAACATGCATTTGATCAATGAATACCGTGAATGAGAGACAAGTGCATGTTGAAGACAATGGATTGGAAGTTAGTGATCTCCATATAACAATATAAGTACTTTTACTCACGTGTTAAGGAAGAAATCAATGCCAGTCAAAAACCAGCATATAGTTGCTAAGATCCAGCAGCAAAAAATTATGCTGAAATGAAAGCAGAACATGTACGTGCATGAGTGAAAGAATGACATTAATTTAACCAAATTGAATTAATTGAGATCGATCAATAAATTTACTCACAAAATAATCCCGTGGTGCCAATGCAACAAGAGCAGAACTGAGCCAAAGCAGCAATCCATTAGTCTAACCAATTTAGCTTTCGTTACATCCTTGTTATAAGAATCAACCAGATATTAAAGAACGTACGCAAAGCACAAAAGGAAAAAGGGATTCCATGCATATATAGTGCCTAATTTTATGCTTCATGGTAAAGAAAACTTACCCAGTGCAGCAACCAGCATCACCAAGTTGATAGTTACAATCACAAGATGAGCTATGTACCTACGTACATGGAATATTGATCAGAAAAAATTACATTAATTTCTTGATCATCAAGCATGAGAAGATGTAAAGAATAGATATAGATGCTTACGAAGTATGGATTGCCTGATCAATTGAATGCCCACTCTTATCGACGAAATTGTGGATGACATGTGATTCTCTTCCAAGTCGATTGGTGGTGTTCTTCAAAGTCCCACATGCGATTGGATCGTAGGGAAGTAAAAGGGACTGCATTTCTGTCATTGCATTCATTACTTTCTGGATGGTTTGACGGGCATCTCCTCCCATTTTCAGAATAGTTCCTTTCATTTTCTCCGTTCTCCATAAGGTGCTCTGATTTGCTGCCAGGACAAAACTGGATGCAACTCTTGAAATCCAGGAAGATGCAACGTCTCGCCCAATCAGACCAATTAAACAAATATAGGACCGACAAGAAAAGAGCAAAGAGATATGCATGCAGTGTGCAAATATGGATCGCTTTTAATTAGGCACTTACATGGAGAGAAAGGTGAAGAGCAGGACCAGCAGGAACATCAGGATATAATTATGATCACGATCTAAATATTGCTTTATAAATGGCCATGAGCTACTTCTTGGATTCTTCACTGTCAAGAAGATACCAAATCCCAGCCCACATAGCAACCAAACTCCCGCAATTGCATACGCATGGACTCCTGTAAATGCCGCAGACTGAAAAAAATGAGAAAAAACAAAACGCAAAAATCATTCCCGTTTTCATTTGCCCACAAATCATTGGTTTTTCTCACAAAAAAAATATACATATTTCACAAATGACATCCTGCAGGTTGCATCGGCTCCTATCCGAAGAAACTCATAGACACGATGCAGTATCTATCTAGGAGAAATGGGACCATACTTGAAATTACACCAGTGTGGGTCCTTTCCGCGAAAAGAAATATACATGTGCATGCAGGTATATATAAACATATATAACGACATAACGTAACTACGTAACGAAGATGTTAGATGAACTTACCACCCAGTAATGTCTGTTTCGAACATCGTAACCCCCATTGTAGTAATTGAAGTGGGTTAGAGGATCGGTCCTCTTGAAGTACTTGGGTTCCTGATCAGCAGGCGAACCGGACGCCATCCATTTTGGTGAAAACACTGACGTGGAAACCAAGAAGAAAACCAAAGGACGAAGAACCCCATTGGAGTTGGACATGTGATGCATATTATGCAGAAACTCTAGCGTTTGCAGATTTTCCTGTCAAAGTGAAAAGAGCGTTCGATGTTGCCCAAAAATCTTTTAATTAACTTAGGGGAAAGAGAGAGAGAGAAATAAAGAGGGTAGAGAGGGAGGTTCGGGTTCTTGGTCTGACTTGGTGAGTAAGGTAAGAATAGCTTGTGGCCATGGTTTTCTAAGATTTGTGTTGCGTTGAAGAAAGGAAATATGAATTAGAGAATGAGGTAACGAATCATTGGGCGAAGTTTCTGGTTTCCAGGCCAATTCGATGAATTAATGACTTGACCACTGCTTTGTTTTTGCAATAGTACTTATTATAGCTGACCGGACGACCAAAATCAAATTATGGCTTTATCTTTGCTAATTTGTACGTGCATGTGCAATATTTTACGGTGTACGTAATTTAATTATCTGGCTCATTCAATATGTGATCTGGCGTTCGAAATATGGGGTTTTAATAATTTAGTGATCATGATGTCTGTAAAATTGATGGTTACATTGATAAAATAGAATGACCAAATCAACTTATATATATATAATATATATTAGGAAACAGTATCGAGTGCATTAGCTCTGGGATGCACCTGACATAATGATTTAAATAAAAAAAATAAAAAAATCAATAGCTTATTTGTCTGAAAAAAGAAAATATAAGATTAAAGAAAGATTAAAAATTAAGATTAAAAAAATTTTAAACTTCAACAAAGCATGATCATTGATCTGCATCTATATTAGATTATCTATTTACTCTCTATATAATAATAAAATATTATTAATTTAATATTAAGGATCTTTTAGTAAAACATTATCTTTCATTAAATTCTATAAGGGAGCTATATATCAAATGATCAAGAGTCTTAAGGACCTTTTATTAAAAACATGATTCTTCATTAAATTTTGTAAGGAAGCTACACGTCAAATAGTCAAGGGTTTTATGGGTCTTTTGGTAAAACAAAACTTAACAGAAAAAAAATAAAAATTACTTTGCACAGTTAAGTAGCTATTTATTGTAATAGAGTAGATATATATATATATATATCATTAAATGGTCTTATTTCGTGATGAGAAACTAATTGTGAAAATTAATTTAAGAAATTATACAACGTTAATTAATATATATGAGACGTGAATGGTAAGTACTGTTACTGGAGTCAGGAATATTACAATAATCAACTTTTTGTTTATTTGAATATATATTATTTTGTTATTTATACTAATATTTAAAATTCGTCGTTTACCTTCTATATAATTGAGTTTTAAAAAAAGAGAAAATGCCAAAAAAAAAAAAGAAAATCAGATTCAAAAGAATAATGTAGTAAAATCGCACACTATGAGTTTATTTTATATTTCTATAATATTTTGCTCCATTTCAAAAAACTTTATTTATATATTCACACACACACACATACATATATATATATATATTTAGGCATAATTGGTTTCATAAATCTTTGAACCATCTCATCTCATCTCATCATAATATCTAAATACCATTCAAATATAAACATTTTTCAATTTCAAACTTTCAACTTTTCTCAACTTTTTCATATAATTATTACCTAATTATTACAATTTTTCTAAATTTTTAAACAAAATAAAAAAAACAATTCAAATTGTTTAAATTACAAAAACAAAAAATATATTAAAAAAATTATATTTGAACCCTCTTTAAATTTTATAACTTTTTTATTCAACTTTTTCTCGCTCATTTCTCAAAATTTCATAAAAATTTTAACTCAAACCATTTCACCATTATTCATAAACTATCTCACTATTATTCACAGATTTCTTACCTTATCTAATTTTCTTAGTAACCCTAAGTGCTTGATTCTTTTTGAAGATTTTCTAGTGGGAAATATGGGTTCCTTTGTTAAATTTTGTGCATGATGATGAGGTTTATTTCTGGTTTTTTGTGGGTTAGGTTCAGACTATTAAACATTTTGGGAGGTAGTCAACGAGAGGGGCATTATAATTATTTTTTCTCTTGGTAGGGCCATTGAAGATTTTTCTAAATTATTTTAAGAAAAAATATACTCATCATTCTCATACGATACATTACACATAATTTTTTATTTTTTATTTTATTTTTTTCTTACTAAATATGTGGTGAATGGATAATGAGTAGAAGAATTCAATTAATTTAGGATGAATAAAATAAAAAAAATTAAACTAAATTAAAAAAAAATGTGATATGTGCTGTATGGGATGATAAGTAGTAAAACTCTTATTTTAAAAAGATAAGGAGAATTTTCAAAATTTTTGGAGGCAATTATAAGTATATCTTCTAAATATATATATGAAGTTTTAGTATGTGCAAATATCATGCACTTTTTTTGAAAAGCGTGGATTCTATCATTAAAAAAATTATTTTTTTATGTAGGTCTCAAATTTATATATTTTTTAATATAATGAGCACGACGTGAACATCCTAAAACTATAAATATCATTTCTCGATCTAGTTTCACTTAGGGCTGTACAAAAACTGACCACACCAGTCATCACCGACTCGAGCCGGTAGAGAACTGATCGGTCGACAGTAGAAAAATAAGAAAATTGGCGTCGATAGGTTCGGTCCTGATTTGAACCTAGTTCAACGCTGAACCGGCCGATTATATATATAATACGTATAGATAACGACATTGTTTCCTATACGAACCTAGTTCAAAATTAGTGAAATGACATCGTTTTAGTTCTAACATTTAAAAAAAAAAAAAAAAAAACTATATGAAATAGCGCGTCGTTTCGTAAGGCTTAATAACCCTGCCCCTCCCCTCCTTCCCTATTTTTCTTCCCTCTTACTCTTCTTTTTTCAAAATCTCTCTATTCTCTCACACATAGCCCTGCAGCGCCACAACCCTCCGGCGCTCCCCTTTTCCTTCACAGTGCCACCGGCGAGAAACTAAAAAATCGACTGGAATCACACCTGTTAAACACAAAGTTTATATAATTACATATTTACATATAAATTTTGATGATAACAAATGAATTTAAGCATAAATGAAGATCAAGTTGTCTACACAATGAAGTCAAGCACATCAATAAACTAAGTATGAGCAAGAAATAGAACAATCTTATAAATAAAGAGCTCTTAGAGTAATGTTGACATCTCTTGATAAAATTCGAAATTAGATTCAGACTCAAAATTAATATTTTCTCATAAAATATCAAATTGCATTTGAAATTTTGAAAGATGATTGATTGTCATCGTTCACATGTGCATATTTTGTTTAAAACTTTTCAAGAGTGATTGATGCTCTTTTTGGTATTTGCAAAAAGTAAAATTTTGATTTGAATATTTTGAAAAGTGAATGATTTTGTCTTTGAGAATTACGAAAATTAAAATTTTGATTTGAATATTTTGAATAGTGAATGATGTTGTCTTTAACAATTGCGGAAAGTAAAAATTTGATTTGAATATTTTGAAAAGTGAATTATATTGTCTTTGACAATTTAAAAAGTGAATTATGTTGTTTTTTACAATTGCGAAAAGTGAAATTTTGATTTAAAAATTTTGAAAAGTGAATTATGTTGTCTTTAACAATTGCAAAAAATAAAATTTTGATTTGAGAATTTTGAAAAGTGAATGATGGTATCTTTGACATATGAATCTTTTTAAATTTGAAAATGAAATCTCATATGTTAATAAATAACTCATTTTAGTTCTTCAAATTTAGAATAATATATACAATAACAAGAGCATACAACATTCATTCAAAACTTTCAATTTATCTTCTCTAAATATTGAGCCTTAACTTTTGTTCTTTTTTAGAGAGATATAGTTTGTGCTTTATTATTTTTATTTCACTCATTGATGAGTATTTTTTGATAATCTACCCACTATCAACTTTTGTATTAGTAAAAGGGTGTGTATAACCCTTGTGTATGTAGAATGTATTCTAAACAAGGAATAGACGTTGAATCATCACGTGTAAGGTAATTGCAAGTGTAGAGAGTGTTCTACATGGATTTTTTGTAGCAGTACTGTTCAAAGGCGTAATAGGTTTCTATCTCCACCTGAAAGAGATTGGATAGTGAATTTGAAAATGCTTAAGGGGTAGCTTGAGGCGAGGACGTAAGCAATGGGGTTGAACCTCGTTAAAATACTGAGTTTACTTCCTCTTACCCATACTCTTTATATTTAATGTTGTTTCATATTTTGTTCATATTTTATAGTGTATATTTATTTTGTAATTACGGATTTTTAAATACAACCTAATTCATCCCTTCTTGTGTTAGTCATCTGGGCAATAATACCGACATTAAGGCTGCCGATTTGCTCCCCCTAATCAACCAGTTCTAAACATTTGAAAAATACGTGATGCGGCGTCGATTTTGGACAGTAAAACCAAAACCAATGCCTCATCGACAACGTTGGTTTTCATCCCTAGTCATTCATTGATTGAATTGTTGGTGCCCGACTATGCTCAATTATACAAGAAAAGAGAAATTCTACATGAAAGTGTTGCACCATATACCTCTATTTAATCAATACGTGATTTGTGATTTTTATTATTTTATCTTAAAACTTTAAGATAGAATATTATAGCCATAAGGGATTACACAAAGTTATCTTACAAACTAAAATGGCTTGATGTGAATTTTCAGATTATAATTTATTTTATTATGAAGTAGATATAATGTATCAGATGAAATCATATCAGTTTATAATGTATAATTACATTGTAATCCATTTGTGGCTCTAACACTCCTCATGCTTAAATATATATGTTTTTAAATAGAATGACAAAAATAATAAATCACATATTAATGTAACATTTCCTTATAACATTTCTGTACAAGAAAATGAGTAAATGATAGATTTATGCATGCTGAAAAATCTTTTTCAACATAAAATAAATTATCTCAGTTAAAATATAAAAAATAACAATTAATTTATTTGTTTTTACTTTATCAAACCTTAGAGATGATCCAATATTTTTTCACTTGTAAATTGTAATGGCAATGTTTAATCTGTCTCTCTGTCGGAGCTTCATTTGAGAATTTCTAGTCGGGCCTTGGACCAATCAGCTTGCAAAACGTTTCAATTTTACCAGATATTTTCACTACGCCACAATCAACTCGTTCGGCCCTATCATCTATAAATAAATCTCTGCCGTCCGCTTTTCCATCTGCCAACTGTTGTATCGTGAATTCGAGACGATGTCGTTTTCTGATTACACGTATATCTTGGCCCGCCCACCGCAAAATGGCTCCTAGTAAATCCTACATGTACGTGATAAATCCTACTGCTTGTTTTCCAAGGTGAGTTGGAGTTGGAGTTGGAGATCTCTCGCTATTTGTGCCTGTCTTTCTGCGGTAACAGAGGCTCTTATCTCACTTTCTCTGATCGATAATCAATGGGTTTTTGG
>QEOT01000274.1:100288-124896 GCA_003123785.1 Pterocarya stenoptera
TTTTTTTTGATAAATAAGAGGTAAATTTTATTGATACGAATGAAAAAGGCATAGCCTATGTACACAGGAGGTATACTAAAGAACGCCCAAATACATTCTAGAGTCGCTAAGTCAAGGATAAGAAGTCATGAACACTGTTTCCACTAAGCACAATGGTTGAAAACCAAAGCAATAACGTGTATACAAAAAAATTCTGAAGCTCCATCATTGTGTGCTCCCTATCTTCAAAGCACTGCGCATTCCTTTCCGATCAAGTACACCACAAAATGCACAACATAATTATCTTCCATACTGTCGCCACTTGGGGACAGCCTTGAATTTCCTTCCCACAAGCAAGTAAATCAACCACCTCAATGGCTTTACCCAAGCAACATCAACTCTTCTAAAGATCTCATTCCACAACAGTCTTGTCACCTCACAATGCAATAATAAGTGATCCACTGATTCTCCATGTTTTTTGCACAAATAGCACCAATCTATCACAATGAGCCCCCTCTTCCTTAAGTTTTCCATGGTCAAAATATTCCCAAGAGTAGCAGTCCATGCAAAAAAAGCTAATTTGGAAGGCACACGAGACCTCCAAATACTTTTCCACGAGAATGGTAAATTACCTTGTGATGCCAATATTTTGTAATACGCCTTGACTGTAAACTTCTTGCTACGATTGGACCTCCATTGTATCCTATCCCCCTGTGCCGTTATACTTCCTGTGGACTATATCAATCTGAAAATTCTGAAATGGTATGCAATTCCCAATCATGAATATTCCTATTAAATAGGACATTCCACCAGTGAGAACCATGAGAAAATCCAAGAAGATTCGCCACAATCCTATTAACTGCAATACGATAGAGAGCTGGGAAGGCCCTATCAAGAGCGCGATCTCCACACCAAACATATGCCAAAACCTGATTCAGTACTCTCCAACCACAAAACGGATATGGTATTCGAAACACTGCCAACCCCTCCTAATAAATGTCCACAAGCCCACGCCATACCCCCCCCCCCCAAAAAAAAAAGTACTTCTGTGTCTGAAGTCAATAACTTCCTTCCACAGCGAATCCCCTTCCAAGTGCTACCTCCATAGCCATTTCCTTAATAGAGCTTTATTGAAAGTCCTCAAGTTGCACACTTCCAATCCACCTTTCAAGATTGGGGAGCAAAGTTTATTCCAATTAACAAGATGGAATTTTGTTTCCTCCCTCACTCCACCCCACAAAAAAGTCTAAAATAACTTATCGATCCTATTAGCCACCCTAGCAGGCAACGGAAATAGAGATAAAAAATAGGTCGGAAGGTTAGATAAAGTGCTCATAATTAGTGTGAGTCAACTCCCTTTTGATAAATACGACCGTTTCCAACCAGCCAACCTTTTCTCAACTTTCTCAATAACCCCATCCCAAATAGCTCTAGCTTTAAAGGTTGCCCCCAACGGAAGACCCAAATATTTCATAGGCAAAGAAGACACTTTACAACCCAAGAGACTCGCCAGACTGTTGATTCTAGGCACCACACCACCCACCACCATCTTGGACTTACCAAGGTTCACCTTAAGTCCCGACACGGCTTCAAAGCATAAGAAGAGTGCTCATAAAGCTTGAATCTGGCCAAGATCCGCTTCACAAAAGAGGAGAATGTCATATGCAAATAAGAGATGTGAGATTATGATAAAGCCATTAGAACCATTGCCCACCCAAAAACCAGATAAAAAACCTTCTCCAACAGCAACCTTCACCATCTGAGCAAGTGCCTCCATAACAATAACGAAAAGAAAAGGAGACAACGGATCCCCTTGTCGCAATCCACAAGAATTGTTAAAAAATCCAGCAGGGGTGCCATTAACTAGCACTAAGAAGCGAGCAGTGGTAACACAATGTCGAATCCATGAAATCCACCTATCACCTATCACCATTGCATAGAATACCTAGTACTCCCTCCTTAAACCTAGGATCCAAGCACTCATTGACAGTGAGAACTGAATCAAGGATTTGTCTCCCCCGAACAAATGCATTTTGAGGCTTAGAAATAATTTGTTCCATTACCAAGCTTAGCCGATTAGCAAGAACCTTCGAAATAATCTTGTATGCCCCACTCACCAGGCTTATCAGGCAGAAATCCTCAACTTTCGTAGCCCCATGTTTCTTCAGTATGAGAGCAATGAATGTCGTATTGAGGCATTTCTCAAACTTTTTGAAGGAGTGGAATTCAAGAAAAACCTGCATAACATCACATTTCACAATCTCCGAACAAGCTTGTAAGAGTCCCAATGAAAAGCCATCCAGATCCGGCGCTTTGTCTTTAGCCATACTACTAATGACCTTATAAATCTCATCTTCGTCCAAAATGTCTTTCCAACCAGGTCACACTTTGCAGATCAATAGACTCAAAAAACAAATCATTGAGCTTTGGCCTTCAACAGGTCGGCTCTGTGAGGAGGTTCTCATAATAATGCACAATATGGTTCTCTAATTTGGAGGGGGAAGAGAGCACTTGATTACTTGAATGGAGTGTCTCAATAGCATTGATGCGCCTCAGTGAATTATCCACTTTATGGAAGAACTTCATGCATTTATCACCTTCTTTTAACCAAAGGGCCCTGAATTTTTGTCGCCATGAGATCTCGTCCATCAACAACACCCTCTCCAGTTCAGTCACAACCGAACTCTTCCTCAACAATACCTCCTCCCGTCAATTCCCTTTCCCTCAAACTCCTATAGCTCCTCCATAAGGGTAGTCTTGTAGTTGTCAACGTTGCCAAAAACTTCCAAGTTCCACTTCTTTAAATCTTGCTTCAGAGCCTTAAGCTTACCTACAAGAATAAAATCGGGAGTGCTCGTGAACTGATAAGAAGACCACCAAGTACAAACCTGCTCTACAAAACCATCAGCTGCTAACCACATATTTTCAAACTTGAAATACCGGAGTCTCCCATGAATACCTCCACAATCTAACAAAATAGAAAAGTG
Source organism: Pterocarya stenoptera (assembly GCA_003123785.1). NCBI lineage: Eukaryota > Viridiplantae > Streptophyta > Magnoliopsida > Fagales > Juglandaceae > Pterocarya > Pterocarya stenoptera. The sequence goes on from QEOT01000274.1 coordinate 103,255, forward strand.
ATCTGAGCAAACACGGGGCAACCGCTTCTGACACAACTCCGGAAAGTGTGCCTCCCACGGAGGGGAGATGAGAAACCTATTCAATCTCGACCAACCTCGACTATTGGACCATGTGAACCCGCCCCCAACAAGTGGGAGATCCATGAGATCCAAATCAAATATGAACTTAGAGAACTCCTTCATGGCCTGCAATAATTCCCCGATTGCTCGCTAGGAAAGCGAGTGATATTGAAGTCTCCACCCATACACTACGACACCTCCCATAAATAATATAAACTTGCCAACTCCTCCATAGCCTTCTCCTATCTCTATCCATGTTTGGCCCATAGATGCCTACATAAGCCCACTCCCATCCATCTACAACATTTTTAAATAAACTAGCGATCAAGAAATTCCCAACACATAATCGTTTACTTGTAAAAAAAAAAAAAAAAAAAAAAAAAAAAAAAAANCTATGGGCCAGCTTCAACCTGCATTCTTCTCCAAACAAGGTCTGCCTGTTGTTTGGAAGAATGCATACCCATGGGATGAAGCCCAAAACCTAGGCCCAATACCTTTTCCTTCCTTTTAGGCTGGCCCAAAACCTTCTTCTTCCATTTAGGCCCACTATGCTGACCCTGGCCCATTTGACCATGAGAGTCCGAAATGACACTCCTGTTATTTTCTACATTCAAACCACAGCCCAAGCCCAAGCCCAACCCATTTTTCTCCTTAACGTACTGTATTAGCCAGTTAACTTAATCAGTCATTTCGCCCAGCTGGCTCTTCATTACAGTCAACACTTGATGCATCGTTCTTCATTGAGACCAACAACACCCCTGCCACCCACCTCACGTCTCTAGGCACCTGCAGAAATGGTGGCACCACCTGACCTTTGCAGACCTACCACTCCTACCAGTCTGACATGTTCGTGAGGCAACTCCAAAACTCGTGGTTGTTGGAGAACCTCTATGTACGACCGAGTGTCAGGAGTGGCTACTGTCGTCACTGGCGATGGCAAACGAGCAGGACCACCTTCTCTTCCAGCTTCCTTCAATACCTCCACTAGCTTCCTCCAGCCCATGACATCCCTATCCCCTGGTATGAAGATGAAACTCCGCTGGCCTCCCCCACCGTACTCCACTAGTGCTATGTAAAAGCCTCGGGAGTTAGAGCAATGTTGTGCAATGAAGCCCCTGTCCCCTTTCCGATGAGCGGTGTAAAACTCATTTCTCCCAGCCTTCAGACACTCCTCCAAAGCTTTAGTAAACCATCATACCGTAGCTAGCCCCAAGCTCATATCTTTCACAACTTTCCATCCTTTGCCCGTTAAAAGCACATAGCGTCCATCCCTTATCACCTCAAGCACCTTGGATTCGATTGCAACGCATTTCGTAGGAGGCATTTTCCTTCCAATACAGTCAGAAAAACCCCGTCAATGATAAGAATTCTTATTACAATCCTTTCTTCCAGTACATGATTTTGGTACATTATGTTTTCCTAACATGTTGAACTGTAGCGATGGTTTACTGATGGCTTTAGTGGTGTTAACAGTAGCGCAGTCCATTGTTGTTTGGGTAAACAGAAGAGGAATGCCTGTCTTTAACCTCAATCGTTTTCCTTATCTGGTTGCTTAGCCTTTTGAGCTTGTACTAGTCTCCTTTTTAATCGCAATTCTTGGGGTCTTTGTTGCACTAGGGTTTGAATCCCTCTCTCCAACATTTTTTCTTTTTCTTTTTCTCTCTTTGTATGTCATCCTTGTAGTATAATGTTGGAATGGTGGTCATCCAATAATTGGTGTTGGCACATAGAAGACATTGTAGTTCTTTTATGTCCTACTTTACCATTATGCTTTTGTCATGATGCATGAAGAATTAAAGTCCTGGCTCCTGTGGAAGATCTCAAATGTTATCTTGAAGTCTCTCTGTTCCTTTTTTTTTCCTTGCATATGGAGTTGTTTTTTCGACTTTCTGAATTGGAAAATGGTGCTTAATTGGCAAAAGGAGAAGAGAACAAGGAGGATGTCTCCTTCCAAAAAGTTTTTTTTATTAGTATGTCTCCTTCCAAAAAGTAAAAAAGTCACTATGACAAGACATTAAGAATAGATATGGAGTGTGGATGAAAACGTTTAACAAGTTTGAGAGTTAACTAGTCATGCAGAATGATGATTTTAGATCTTGTTAATACACCCAGAAAAATTTAAGATGGGTATCGTATGCAATAATTCAAAATAACTTTAATCCTGTGGCCAGGCTCAACTTCTAGGCCTAAAGTGCTCTAGAATAAATATTAAAATGTGGCAATATAAGTTGAGGATTTAGATGGTTGTGAGTCAGTGTTTGGCCAGCCGTATTGTTGCATCAACCCATGTCTAGGGAAGCACGACATGATCATAGCTGTCTTAGTTGCTGATTCATCAGCATGTTAAAATGTCCATATCAGTCGTAACAATGTAGAAGCTTCTGTTCTGAATGCAGGTGAAGGCATATGCAGACAATTTCAAGTGGAAGGGCCTTCCCAAACCAGAGGGAGATTGATTTTATTTCTCACTTATCTCTCCTCTTGGTTCTATTATATAAGAGATGAGCAGCCTTGAATTTTTCCTTGTATCACATTTTTCTTAAAAAAGTCACTTTGACCCAAATGAATTCCTTGATTTTAATAAATGGGAGTTGAAGTTGTACTCTGTAAAACTATGGCACATTTAAGCTGCATCCGCAGTGCAATAGACTGATTGAAGAATTCTGTGCGTAGCCCCCCCCTTTTCTTTTCTTTACGCAGGAAAGTTGCTCACCCCCTGCCTTTTTGTGACCGTCTCACAGCATTAGAGGAGCTGGTGCTAATCTATATGAATCTGCTCAAAGGTTACGGACTCGATTTATTTTGAAGTTACGGAACAAATTATTGCCGGAAAGTTGATTTTAATACATTGAGGTACTTTTGGTCATCGCCGTTAACTGCCTTAAGCCACTCGGCTAGTAGCTACTGGCCCTAATGTAAGCGGCATAATGGCATTGCATACATTACCCCTCATTGCTTTATTCAAAGAGGCAAATGCCGCACTTAGTCGCCGATGTATTGACTCTTGATCCAGAAGTCTTTTATGTCCTTAATTTTTTGGGCTGGCTGTGAAATATTACAGTGAAAAGGAGGAAATTAACACCAGGCAAGAGCCAAAACGCTTCAAATACAGAATCATGAGCATGTTGATTTGCAATATAAATGTATCCTAGTATGACCGCTGGGTACAGACCTTGCAATATGAAATCTATCCTTGTATCTATGTCCCCTCGACGATCAACCTATCTTGGCAATTTTTAATATTTTATGAATTGTAAGAATGCGTCATTCATGCACTCTGATGACTCATACCGTACGTGCACTCGAACAGCCACCGGCCTAGCACTGTCATGATCAAAGTGTGCCGCATCTCTTAAGCTAAGCTTAATCACATATGTAATTTCTTACAAGCCAGGTTCTCATGAGAGCTAACCATCGCTTTCGACTTTCGAGTATGAGATTGTATAGGGTTGTTGCTTTCAGAATGTATAAGCATAACACCAAGTCATTAAATACTGAGAGATAAGTAGAACCATTAAAAGAGAGTTATTGGATGTGTCGATAAATGAGCAACTGTTGATGCAGTTGTAGAGCATGGAAGTATACTATGATCCAAGTGTTATGTTAGAACCACCATCATTATTCTTTCAAGTCTCAAGTAAGAATCTTATCAATTCATTTCCTCTCATAGACCTTACATCAGACGGTGGATTCAGAGGTCACCATCTTCTTTTCATTATACCATCAGCAACTTGCCATTCTGTAATGCGCACAAAAAGGTGGGTAATTGCAATACTTGTTTTCTTTTTTATAAGTGGCTAATTGCAATACTTATTATTCAACATAACCCGGAACAAAATTTCGATTATGCCTCCACAGGATGGCAGATTAATCCAATATAGCCAACATCAAAAATCTGATGCGGCATTATGTGAAAGACATCCGCGACATACTTCTGATCTACTAAAACTAATTTTTCTAGCTGCAGCGTTGCAACTTCAAAGGACTGCTCTATCAACAGTAATTCCACTTGAATCAGGTAGCAGTTCCTTCGTATAGTACTTGGATTTGCGGGACAGATTGATCATTTTTCTCCTCTTTTCTGGTATTGACTCAATTGAACATTCCGAAAAACCACGCCTCACAAACCTGTAAAACAAAAAGTGGATATAAGTTTTCCAAAAGCGAGCATTTTACCCTGTTCACCAAGCCATAAAATAACAGTAATGACAATAAACTGAATACAAAACACAAACATATTTCTCATTCACAGGTTGGTTTGTGTTGCTTTTTTTTTTTTTCCAAGTAAAAAGAAATTTATTAATGCAAATAGATAGGCATAGCCCAAGTACACAGGAAATATACAAGCAGAAACACCTAAATACAAGCTATGAAACTAGGAACTAGCAAAGTCTAAAAAGGAAACATTTAAAGAATCCCCATTCAGTACAAGAGTATTTGCCCAAAAACAAAGAGTTTGAAAGAAAAAACTCTAATTTCTCCCAACGAGCGAGCTCTGCCATCAAAACAGCGTCCAATTTTGGTTTTTGGATTCTTGGGACTGCTGAAATCTCTAACTTGTAATGGTATTCTACCACCACAATTAAGGGCCAATCAATAAAATTTGGGGCACAGCCTTTTCATAAAACTATATATATGTAGAAGAGAAAGGTCTCTAAGGCAAAATACTCCACTGTATTTTTCAGCCAGCAATCTACTTTCAGTGTTTTATATTTATATATCTATATTTTTTATTGAATCCATTGCAATCTGATACAGTAAGCATACATCTATGAAATTTATTTAAAGCAGCAGGAGATTGCAAATTCACGCCGTAGGAGGGTGCAAACATACCAATCTGCTGTTCTTGTTGTAAGCAGGAAAAGCATCTCCAATCCAAGGGAGGATGCCTTCTTCTCGATGTAATCTGCAGTCATTTGCTCCAGTTATAAAATTGCAGAACAAAGGCCAGAAGCAACAAACAGGTAATTATTTCATTAAAAAAATTAGGAAAAACCACCAATAAGATTTTCTGAATTCATATAATTGAACAGAAGCACTTGATGTCAACCATTAAAGATTTTGTTTTTTTCTTTTATATGTGAATCTACTACAACATTGGTTTGGAGCACATTATAACCATGTTCATAATATAATCACCCTTCCAAAGAGTTCTCATAATGAATGATTCTGCTATGTTATTTATTACTCCTCACTCAGTTTCTGTCAGAACAAGGCGCAAAATATTGAACAGAAAAACACTAATAGTAATCTATGGGTACGCATATCAGATGTGGCCAAACTGCAGTAAGAAGGAAATTAAAATCATACCAAGTAATTTGTATCCTTGTCCTTGTCCACGGCAATCAGGAGAAACTGCAATAGCAGCAACCTCTCCACACTTCTCCTCAAAGAAAGGAAAAAGAGCAGCACAAGCAATTATCTGACCATCTCTTTCCACAACAACGAAGGAATCCAATGCTTCAAGAAGCTACTAGCACAAAAACAAGCGAATAATGTTTCCAGTTCAAATGAAACTAACACCAAACAAGGGCAGTTTTTCAGTGTTAATATTAATAACCACAACAGCAAATGCTACTCAGACCTGTTGATTAAGGGGAGGTTCGGATACAAAAAGCCCATCACCTAATCTTATCTCATCTAATTATTACAAATTTTCTAAATTTCTATACAAAATTTAATAAACAATTCAGCTTTTTCAAATTATAAAACAAAAATAATATTAAAAAAATAATATTTTAACAATATTTTATTCAACTTTCAAATTTCATCTCATCTCATTTCAACTCATTATCCAAACCTATCCCTATGAAAGAGCAAGGGCACAAACCTCTTGATCAGTCCGGAGAACAAGTATGCCAGAGTCTTCCAAAGGTTGCATTATTTGTCTTATGCTAGAGAAATCTTCGACCCTAGCCATCCGGGTTCCTTCATAGAGGTCACTACAGGATTAAATGCACAAGTTAGTGAATGGGATGAAGAACAGCATAATGAAGTATAAATCAGCAATATGATTGCATCCATTTTTTTTATAGGTAATATGATTGCATCATTCTAACTAGAAAAGACAATTGCAGATACTTAAAGGCAGATTCCAAACCATCTGGAGTATAATTTCTGAAGAAGGGATCATTTACAGGTAGTAGTGCAACTTGTGTTGCGCATATAAATCACAATCTTCTCATTTCGTAAATGTGTTTTACTCATTGGCAATAAGAATCATGCAGGTGAAACTAAAAATGGTTAATGCTTGAATGTTTATTGATCCTCATAATTAGGCAAAGCCCAAGAGGTAGTATACAAGAGAGAAATACCTAATTACAGCCTATGAGCAAGAAAAAGAAGCATAAAAGTCATTAAAAAGTCTCAAGTACTAAACAAATCATACAAGGATAATTTATCAACAAGCCACTGAAAGTGACCAACCTATAAGTTACAAGGTAAGCACCGACCACAAAGTCAACTCAAACCAAATAAATACTTAATACTTATCCAAGGACAGTCCCACAAGCATTATAACAACGAGTTTTGCTACTCATCATCCCCACATACCACACCACATTTATTTTTATTTATTTTATTTTTTTGGATTTTATTATTCTTAAACTAATTGAATTATTCTACTCATCATCCATACATTAGACATTTAATAAGAGAAAAAAATATTAAAGAAAATAAAAAAGTGTGGTGTGTGAGGATGATGAGTAGAATTTTTCTTATGACAACTTATCACTTCAAATAACTTTCTTTGAACTCTACCCACTAGTTCTAATTTTAAGAGTCTTTCGCTCACGGTAACGAGTTATTATGGGCGAATCATTGAAATGAAGTCTTAGATTAGAGAAAGAAGGCCTAGTTGAGTAAAAGAGAGAAAGAAAATGACCTGATTAGCAAATATAGGTTAGACAGGTTTCCTGATTGGACATTTAGGTGCCAACTGGGCACCAAAAAAATGGAAAAGAAGAGATGCAGTAGGTTTGCAAGGAATGAAATCCACAAGGGCTTCAGGTGAAGGAAGGTCATAAGCCTAAAGATTACTCAAAAAGGATGTGGAAACTAGTAATTCCCATAAAACAACATAACAAAACTCAAAATGACAATAACGTGCCACATGGTGACTTTTGAGAATGCCATTCAAAAGTCCACTTGGATGCAAAGTAACCTATTCACAAAATATTGGAATGATTGACGAACCTGGCAATATATATGTATCTACAGCTATAATGCCTATCATTAAGGAGCACAACATTTCTTGCAGATCATTGCCATATAATAAATCCACATGGGACATTAAGGCCTGGTTTGTTTTCAGAAAACATCTCATCTTATCTAATCTAATCTAATCATTACAACTTTACCAAATCTTAATACAAAATAAAATAAACAATTCAACTTTTTCAAATCCCAAAAACAAAAATAATATTAAAAAATATATTCTAACAATACTTTATTCAACTTTTTAACTTTAATCTCAACTCATCTCATCTCCGAAAACAAACGAGGCCGTCGAAGTAGAAAAGTTTAAGTTTTTCAGGAGATGATAACATACCTAGCCACCATGGTTCCCATTCCATCTCTTGTAAACAATTCCAATGATAAAACCCCATCTATAGTGCCATCTAATAAATGAACTCTTTTAACACCTGCCTGACAATAAAGCAGAAATCATGTTAGCGGGTGCCTGACGCCAACATGTAAAGCAGTTGAAACTTCAAAGTATTGAGACAAATATCACGTGAAGAGGCCTTCTAGGAGTAGGGAATTTGATGAACTATTTTTCACAAAAACTAGATTCCATGCAATGCACATGAAGGTTAACCTGTTATAAATGCAACATTCTGGTCTGAAACAAATACCAATAATTATAATAGCAGTTGGTACAGCAATAGATGCAACAGGAAAGCACAGAAAAATTACCTATTCCTTTTCTTCTTGGTAAGTGATATACCACCCGATCATAATTGAGAAAGGGTTCCATATTCTGCTTTTGACTGGCCATTTCCAGGTTCTATTTGTGAATTTTGTAATTATTTTACTAATAAAAATTGTAATTTGTTTCCTGAATTTACCATAATAATTGGGTCTTTCAATCTTGCATCTATTTAATTCCTGGTAAACCATCAATAGACTCACATTAGTTATCAAAATGCTTCTATCCTGCTCCCCTCCCCCCTTCCCAAAATGATCATGACAGATACAAATATTTTTTGAAACTATCTAAATAAAACTTGACCATGGAGGCATTTCAGAATTAATAGATAGTATCCATGTACCAGCGGTGTATGGAAACTCAACCGCAAGCCAACAAAGAAGTTGTCTCTTTTTTATTGGCACCAGGTGTTTAGGAAAAGCATCCTGACTAATCTTGGGGGTGTACAAGCTCTCGACAAGGAGTTTTCTGCAAGTGCAACTCGGGTAATTCAAGGGGACAATCCTCCAGTCCGATGGCCCCTAGAGATTGTTTGTACCCAAGGGGATTTGAACCTTAGACCTGGGGGAGCATACCCTCTAGCCCAAGGCCTTTACCAATTGAGCCAATCCCTAGGGATTAATTCAACAAAGTTGAATCAATTTAACGTTAAAACAACTATCTGATGTGAGATTTTCTAACAAATCCCAGTTTTAAAAAAAAAAAAGATGATATATAAGGACATCAGTCCTAAGGAAACTTCCATCACAGCAGATATATATATTTGTTTTCATATAGATAAGCCACTAGTGATGTTGATGCAAAGAAAATGGATCTATCATGGATTTACCCTGCAAACAAAAGCTGCAGCTGCCAATTCTGAAAGGTAACCATTTAATCGGCCTCGCCGATCGTGACCTCCGATGGAAAAACTCTGTTCGCCAGTCCAAAGTCCATTCCCATTGTCAAATCCAACACCATTTTGAAAGGTTACGTTTCGCCTTTTACCAGAAACCTTTGCATTCAGGTGACAATGGACAGCCCCATTGGGATCATTATGACTGGAATTGAGATCCTCTTTGCCAACATCTTTCACACAGTTGGAAGCTATCTCATTTTGTTTAGCCCGTTTATCAATCAGCATTTCTGCTTCTTGAATAGTCAAGAAGCGAATAAGACGCTCATTCTCATCAAGAATTTGACCATCTATGATACAAATAAGCTTGTCTGCTCCAATGGCTAATGCGCAAGCTGCTGCAACTTCATATGTGCTGCAATTTTTAAAAGCATGCATTGGTAATCACTGAACAGGCTTTAAGCCTTTTTCAGGCAAATTTTAACTGCTTTGTGTTTGTGTGCGCGTGCGTGTGTGTGAGTGGAGGGGGTTTGACTCAATTTTAAATGATTCTGTTAAGGAGCCTCATATAGAATATACTTTATATGGCTAGATTCTAACAACCAAAAGAAACAAAGATTCATGTTTTCCGAGACTAGGCCCTTACTATGACATTTAAGTATCAAATGAAACAAAGATTCAAATACTAGAATCAGTTTGAACACTTTTTTTTTTTTTTTTTATAAGTAAAAATATTATATATATCAAAAGGAGAAACCAATACACTGAATGTATACAAGAAAACCCCTTGTCCAAAATGACTCAAAAAGCCCCTAATGACCCAAAAAGCCCGTGAAAAAACAAATCAGTTTGAACAGTTCTGGTTAGGATTTCATCACAGAACAGTTCTGGTTTTAATAATTATCTTGAATTTATGAGTTTTTGTTTCCCTTCTTCTCTTTGGTCGAGTGCTCTCTTGTATACTCTGTGTACTTGGGTTGCACCCTTAGGTTCTTTAATAAAAGTATAAAATTTAGTTACTTATGAAATCGTAAAGTCCTTGGTCTTAGTGGTATGCTTTCTCCAAGTCTAAGGTTCGATTCCTCTTGCATGCAAACAATTTATAGGGGCCATCGGACTGGGGGAACTTCCCCTTGAATTACCCAAGATGCACTTGCGGGAAACTCCTTGCCAAGGGCCCTTGCACCTCTGGGGTTAGCCGGAACTTTGTTCTCGGACACTCAGTGCCAATCAAAAGAAGAAGAAAATAATACGTATTCAGCTAATAATTGTGATAGCCAAAGATAACTACCAAATGCTATACATCATACTTGCAATTTAAAACTTCTCCAGCACTGGAATGGCCTAGGTTGCTTAATAGAACTATACAACCAGCATCAAGCCTTTCACGCATACGTGACACATCGACTTTCTTAACTTCGCCTGTTGCCCCATAATCAATACCCTTGACAACTCCTTTTCTCTGCAAACATATATAGCAAGCCTCAGGCAAACGGAAATAGAGTAATAATGACAGGAAACCCACAACCCAAATAAAGAAGCTCAGGCGGCCACATATTCCTTAACAAAAATGGTTATTGTAGATGATTCTCTGAAGAGGTTAAATAAAAGGTAAACTTTCTTACTTTAGCCCCAAGAAAGTTACCACTGTCAACACTGACACCAACTTCATGCCATCGACTGCCATCGCCATGGCGACGAACATTGTATATAGAGGGGCCAGGAGAAAGTTTTGCCTCTAGCATCATACGAACCCCCCCTGCGGCCTCAATTGCTGCTGTCAAAGCCTCAGAGTCGGTGATCCTGTGTTCACCAACAAACCTAGGACTGCTTCCTGCAAGGAGTATACTCCAGGTGAGCCACCATCTAACATTTCGTGTAACTGGGAACAAAACATCAGAAGCAGGTAATTTATACCTTTATAATAAATAAGCATTAACAGAAGATCTTTAAACTGAAAGAAAGAATGATATCGTTCTTTTTTCTTAGCGACAGAATGGAATCATTCTATTGGAAAACTGTAACTTTTGAGGCTCAAAATTGAACATATACACCAAGAGGCATGAAGTTTCAAAAGCAACAAGGTCTTCACTGACCTCTCTGCTTCAAAAGCATGTTAATCTTCACAGTGGTCTCTGGAACAATCACAAATTTTATCCCCAGATGATGAAGACAGGCAATATCCTGCATACGGATATATTTATGCTATAAAAGTGTGAACATAGTTAAGATATATTTATACCGCCCACCATGCTAGCTCGAATTAGAGATTCTCTCTCTCGCAAACACCCTCCGTCTCTGTTTAGTTTACAACCTAATCACATAGAGACTGATGCGTCCCATAAAACTCAAATGCAGTATTCATTTTGTACTGGAAATCCTCAAAAGACCCTAAAACCCAATTCCTTTACGTCTTGTTTTGATGCATTTTTCTCACTAACCAAACACATACTAAAATATTTTGAAAAAAAAAAAAAGTTATTTTGAGAAAACAGAGGACATGCCTTGAGAATAGAATCCAAGAAAGGACTGGTGAGAATTTGACCAGAAATTTGCACAACGAACGTACAGCCCTTTTGGGCGCAGAGGTACGAACACGCCTCGCGAAACCACCGTACCCTCTGCTGGTCCTCCACTGAAATATTGCTCTCTTCAACATTCCCAACCTCACTCCCCGGGTAGCTACACGGTGTCAAAATTCTTCCTTTATTTCCCTTCACAACCATTGACAGCGGCCACGGAAGTTTGGTTCTTGCTGTCCTGAATTGGAAAGAGTGGCGAGGCCAGAAAAGCCTGCTTTTTCGGACGGGAAAATCCCCTCGGAGGTTTGGTATAGGACCGTAGTGTGAGCTAGAAATCGAAGCTGCCATGGGGAGGGGAGAGAGATTCAGAATCGATAGTCAAAAGCAAGAGCGGAGGGTAGGTAGGGGAGTGGGTGACGATGGCGTTAGGACCAAAGACATTCAAAGAGAGAGTCGCGACTCGCAACCGCCACAACTGGGATTGAGGACTTTGACTTTGTTTAAAGAGTCAGCTGTCTTAAGGGCCTCGCTTCTCTAGTTAAAAGCTAAGGGACAAGGCTCAGCAACAACGAGGACAGGCCCACCTCTGTTTTTGGACAATACCACAATGAGCCATGACCCACCACACAACCAAGCCCGCCTTTGTGCAGATCACCGGGCTGCTCTGAAACTAATTTCCCTTTTATAACCCAATAAATTAAATAAAAAAAATTAATTTTAAGAATTAGCATAGTGAATTTTAAAAAAAAAAATTTTTATGAGGGTGGAGTTCAAATGTGGTTCTCCTATTTAGAGATCAGGGTTCATGCGATCTGGTACAAAAACTCTTAGCACCATAGTGATCTTTAAGCGAGTTGTAGAGATGAACTCAAGTCTCAAAATCAAATTCCTATTTATATAGTCTTTAAAATAGGAGATGGTGTAATGATGGTGACACAAAATAACAACGAAAGATCAAAATATTTTTACATTAATAAGACAACTTTCACGTCAAATAAGCAGGATTTTGTTTACCAATACGAAGATTAAAAAAAGAAAAAAAAAAAAAGAAGAGAGAGGTTAATTTCTAATCAATCGTACGCATCTAAGTATAATTATAGGAATTTTAGTCTGCATTTATTTTGTTGATCACATTGAAAATGATACCTCACCACTCATTATTACTACTTGGTGTTACCGATGAAATTTTTTCTTTTTCTTTTTTCTTTTTTTTTTTCTTTTTCTTTTTATTTAGTGATTAAGAAAGTTTTTTTTAATAATATTATAATTTTTTATTTTAAAAAAAATATTTAAAAGTATTAAAAAATATATAACAAAAATAACAAAAAAAAATCAATTCTACCTGACGGTGGACATAACACCATCCTTTCATTACAATAACAATCAAAAGTACAACAGATGGGATTTGGGGACCGCTCCAAAACTCGCTAATACAATGAAAGAAGTGTAAAAAAATTTTGGGGAGGGAAATTCAAGACCAATGGAGTAGCCCAAATCCTATGCAATAGATTTTAGTATGGTTTAAGAGAGGACCAACCATAAAGGTAGTTTTTGTATGCATCCTCAAAAAAGGTTTGCCAATGATTTCTACTGCAGCCGTGAGAGGTTGCTGTAGATGGGGGTTGCATCATATCTAGGCCAATTGTTGCGACTGAAGAGGGGTCTCTGTCTCTTATTCCACATACTTGGATAGGAGAGTACGTTAACCTTATGTTTTAAAGAAAGCTTTAAGATAGGTGAGAATGAAGGAACGACATAATCACAATTTTGCAAGTGTTCAAAGAGTGTGTGGAACTGTATTGGCATGTTAGGCCCATGCGCTGGTTGTGGAAAGATGTAGATAGCCAGATGTTGAAGACACGAGGCTCATCAATTTGATGTAGTGGTGCATTTGGTAGTTGGAGCTTTTGGTAGTGGGCGGTGCAAGGGGCCCATATGCCACTTTGTGCGGCACACAAGCCACACTTGTCTATTATTTTTCGACACTATTTCTTATTTTTTGTAGATCGGCAGCTTGGAAATCCAGTATTGTGGTGTTTGTAGCGATATTTTTAATTTCGTTCCTTTTTGACCGGAATGATCATAATTTTCTGTCCAAAATAGTAACTGACACAATTTAGTTAAATATTCCGTTTTGGGTCAAATTTCGATCTTTTTTATTTGTTTTAGTTCATTCCAGTTGGATTCTTGTCTTTTGGCTGAAATACCTATTTCGGAAGAAAAATATTGAAGGCAACTATGGCATAACCGCGTCCCAAGTGGCATTAAATGGAAACGGCATCGTTTCCTCAAAACCCTAGCGCAATGCTTCTCTGTTTCGATTTCAGCTTCTTGCCTCTTTCAAATCTGAAAAGGCGTTATTCATGTACAATTCTATTCCGCGTATCAGAGTTTGAGTTTGCGTTTACTTCGTGCTTCTCTTTCGTCCTCTCTCTTTTTGGTCGAAAGTGTTCGTCTAAACTAGATTGATCTGAAAGCTTGAATTATTTTGGGCTAAAGAACCTGTATTTTGTGAATATCCAAGTATGGTCATCTGCTTTCAAGAGCAGAGGTGTCGATTTTGATCTTACATTCCAGTTTCCTTCAAAATCTTAGAATTATAGGTGGCTTTATCTATTTCTTTAATTTTCTTAAACATATTTTGAAGTTGGAATTGAATTATCACCAGTTTGCGAAAGTTTGAGCAAATTTGGATTTTACTCATGGGTGCCCAGGAATGACAATGACCCGTAAGCTAACTAAATGATTGCATAAGGAGTCGAATTGTTCGTCTTGTGAAATCTAAATGTGATAATGATTTAAGATTCAAAGTTTATTAGTTTTCTTTTCTTTCCTACTTTTTCCTGCAAACCAAATAGAGCATTTGCGAAAATTTCACTACATTTTTATGCACTTTATTGGGCTATTGGCGGATCAGATTGTTAGTTTCAATTTGGATTAGTCCTACCCACAATGCGCGATGGCACTCTCTCAGACTCTTCTTTAGTATTTCTTTGTCTTCTTATTTTTCATCAGGTTGTTTTTATTATTTTATTTTTTAATAATACATCGGCTGACGTGACATAATAACACATGAGTCGATTCTCCAATGGTTTCCACTGTGGTTGCATTTAGAAAAGAGTATTGATAGGGATCCACAACTGTAGCATCCCACACAACACACACTTTACGTGGCTATTTTTTAACTGTGTGTTTTTATTCAAATAAAAATCCCTCTCGGTCTCTCTCTCAACAGCATTTTCTCTCTCATCTCTCTCTCTCAACAGCGTCCCACGTGGCATTAAATATTGGAGGCAACCATGGCGTAACCGCGTCCCACGTGGCATTAAATGGAAACGACATCGTTTCCTCAAAACCCTAGCGCAATGCTTCTCTGTTTCGGTTTCAGCTTCTTACCTCTTTCAGATCTGAAAAGGCGTTATTCATGTGCAATTCTATTCCGCGTATCAGAGTTTGAGTTTGCATTTACTTCGTGCTTCTCTTTCGTCCTCTCTCTTTTTGGTCGGAAGTGTTCATCTAAACTAGATTGACCTGAAAGCTTGAATTATTTTGGGCTAAAGAACTTGTATTTTGTGAATATCCAAGTATGGTCATCTGCTTTCAAGAGCAGAGGTGTCGATTCTGAACTTACATTCCAGTTTCCTTCAAAATCTTAGACTTATAGGTGGCTTTATCTATTTCTTTAATTTTCTTAAACATATTTTGAAGTTGGAATTGAATTATCACCAGTTTGCAAAAGTTTGAGCAAATTTGGATTTTACTCATGGGTGCCAAGGAATGACAATGACCGGTTAGCTAACTAAATAATTGCATAAGGAGTCGAATTGTTTGTCTTGTGAAATCTAAATGTGATAATGATTTAAGATTCAAAGTTTATTAGTTTTCTTTTCTTTCCTACTTTTTCCTGCAAACCAAATAGAGTATTTGCGAAAATTTCACTACATTTTTATGCACTTTATTGGGCTATTGGCGGATCAGATTGTTAGTTTCAATTTGGATCAGTCCTACCCACAATGCGCGATGGCACTCTCTCAGACTTTTTTTTAGTATTTCTTTGTCTTCTTATTTTTCGTCTGGTTGTTTTTATTATTTTATTTTTTAATAATACATCGGCTGACATGACATAATAACACGAGTCGATTCCCCAACGGTTTTCCACTGTGGCTGCATTTAGAAAAGAGTATTGATAGGGATCCACAACTGT
This sequence comes from Pterocarya stenoptera, assembly GCA_003123785.1. Lineage (NCBI taxonomy): Eukaryota > Viridiplantae > Streptophyta > Magnoliopsida > Fagales > Juglandaceae > Pterocarya > Pterocarya stenoptera. The sequence continues at coordinate 118,806 of QEOT01000274.1, forward strand.
AGCATCCCACACAACACACACTTTATGTGGCTGTTTTCAACCGTGCGTTTTGATTCAAATAAAAATCCCTCTCGGTCTCTCTCTCAACAGTATTTTCTCTCTCATCTCTCTCTCTCAACAGTGTCCTCTCTTTCGGTCTCTCTCTCTCATCCCTCTCGGTCTCTCTCTCTCTCAACAGTGTTTTCTCTCTCATCCCTCTCGGTCTCTCTCTCTCATCTCAGTTTCTCTCTCATCTCGGTCTCTCTCTCTCATCTCAGTTTCTCTCTCATCTCTGTCTCTCTCTCATCGCGTCTCTCTCTCTCTCATCCCTCACCTTCTCTGTCTCTCTACTCAATATTCAGAAGAGTTTGAAATGTGAAAGGAAATGAAAGTAAAGTAGTATTTATTAAGAGGGTATTTTGGTCAAATTTACAATAGTGTGTGATGTGTGAGTTGAAACAGTGGCGGATGCAAATATTAGCTCTTTAGAAAAACTGATTCCAGGATATGTTTATTGGATAGTTGGGTGAATATTCAGAAAAAGGAGGGACCAGCTTGTAATATCCACGCCTCTTTTTCTCCTATCTTGCGACCAACAGTGACAGAAGTTCAAACTCCAGTTTCTAAAACCAAATCTCTCCTCTCTCTCTCTCTCTCTCTCTCTCTCTCTCTCTCTCTTTGCGCTTGAAGTTTCCCTGTTTTTATCTACCAACACCTCTTATTTTGTGCCAGACTAAACGTTTCTAGAAGATTACAATCTTTTGGTTGAAAGTCAAGGGCTTTCAGAGGATCCGAATGTAACCCCATTATTCCTAAACTACAAGTACTTGGATTTACTTATTCTCATGTTCTTTCGAAATTATTGAGAAGGATGATGATTTATCTATAATCAAAACCGTGGTTGATTATGATGTCAAGGAAGAGGTTGCTACTTCTAATGCCTCGTATGTCACTAGTGAGCGAATATTAAAAATTGCAGAAGCCACCAAAAAGTATCTCCTGGAAAACAAAGGGTCCCTGGTTTTAAATCTGCACATTAGCAATAAAAATTTGTAATCTGCACATTATTATTAATTTTCCTTTATTGGATGCTAGAATCTTTGGGTTGTTTGATATTTGTCTGTTAGTTTCGTGAAAGGGTATTTGTTTTGTTGATTTTTTAATGCTTCTTAAGTTGTATTATTTTTTTTCTGGTTTGTGGATGTAGTTTGAGTAATGATTATAACCTTTTCTTTGAAACCGCGACCAATATGGTGTTTTCAGGCCTTATTCTTACTTGAAAAAAAAAATAACAGCTAGATTTGAATTAAGGGTACGTACAAAGTGAAACATACCTGTAGTTATGGGTCCGAAATTGAAGGGTGGTACTACAACCACCGATTTTGGATCTCGATTAGTGTAATTCATCTTTTTTGTTTTATGCTTTTTTTCTACATATTTTTAACAATCTAAAACATTTTAAAAAAAATCATAACATCGTTAAAAAGAACTTTTAAAATTACTAAGTAAAAAAAATATAAAATATAAAAATTGTATCGGGAGACTTTCTCAGGACACAGAGCCTTTCCTGAGTTCGTGGTGGGTAAATTGGTAAATGAATTGTTAAAGTCGTGTTTTGTACGTCTTTAGACTATGTTCCAATAACTCAGGTGTTCAAAACTTAGGCCTGCAAAAATAGAGAAGAAGGTAATTGAGAGAGGGCGATCTTGGGGCCAATGAGTCTACAATGTCAAAGTCAATAAATCTTCTTAGAAGTTTGTAAATAAGTAAGAGAGTCTAGGAATTAAATAGAATTTCTCGTACCTGTGAGTTACTATTTATATAGTGGTTTGGAGAGGAGACAAATTGTGTTTGTTTCCATGGAGTTCATGCCCTTAGTATTGTTCCTTTTGTCAGAATCATTTAATGCGGCGTGACTTTGCGACAACGTCATTAATGTGGTGTGTAGCTCGGATAGTAGCGTCTTTAATGCGGCATGGTTTTCTGACCTTACTTTATCTTTGGTAGTCCATCAATGTTTCCATGTTAAGGGATTGAGGATTCTCCGTATTTCCCGTTATGCTTTGTACAAGTCTCCATGACCAGAGTATGGCTGAGCGATGTTAGACAGGTCTGTCCCATAAGCCACTTGATTACTTTTCCTTATATGCATCTTGTCCCATAAGTTCACCGAGACTCAGTGGGCTTGTGAAGTGGGGAAAATCCCCTTACAAGCATATTTTCTTAAAAATATCTTTATGTCTCATAAAATTAATGAGTTATTGGCCAAAAGGGCAAAACAAAGGTACCAAATGAATATATACATATATATATATAAAACCTTGTAGAAATAGTATTTTCAGTCTACATATGCTTTTAAAATTTAAAAAAAAAAAAAAAACCATAAGATGGTAGATGGTTATAGAGATAGAAAAGAAATGAGAGAAATGATCTTAATATGAATCTTTTTAAGAAACTAGGAGGTGAAGATATTCATCATAAAGACAACAACTCTTCTATGTACAGTCGGTAGTTGCAACAGTGGGGGAGTCACCTGCCACATCTGCCTACCACTTTGAAAAAAAAAAAAAGAAAAACAGATGAAAGTAGAAGAAAAAAGGCATCTAAAAGAAAAAAAAATTATAGACAAATATCGAGCTCTTCGTCTTCGAAAGGGAGGGGTCTCTCGATGTGGGTAGATGAATTTCAAGAGAGCATTTTGGTGATGGGTCTTGTCTTCTTCTTTGTGGGTCTCTTTCTCTCTCTTTCTCTTTGGCCCTTTATGCTCTCTTTGGTCTTTAGTTCCATATCCGTTCTGCGACTGCAGTATAACTAGTAGAAGAGACTCACTCCCTCTATAGCTGAAAAGAACATATAGTCTGCTTGCAAGCATCTGAGAATAATCTAGAAAAGCTCTAATTTTTTTCCTTTTTCTTTTCTCTTCATCGGTTTGGCTAAGGAATTTCTTTTAGTTCATCAGTTCGTCCGTTTCTTATAGAGGAATGAAGGTAGCATCGGTTTCGTCTGTACGAAACGGGTTCGTCCAAGGTATGTACTTTTTTTTATATCCGGCACATTACCATGCTGCCTTCATTCCTTTATAATCCAAAGCATCGGCTTATTATCCACATAATACTCCATAACAAAGCATTCAAAAACCTTTCATATTCCAAAATATTTTATTTAAAAAAAGCAATAAAACAAAAAACAAGCACGCAGAAAACTCAACATAGAACAAGCAACACGGAACCAAACCAGACTGAGGATGGATGTCACTAGAAAGAACTCTTGCGACAATGTTTGATTCTATGCTTTTAGAACTTGTATTTAGAGCTAAAACATCGGTTCTGATCACGGGAGAGCAAAATGTTCTACTTTTTCAAGTAAGTTGTTGACTTTTGCTCTATCTATTTCCTCGTACTTGTATTTATAGATCAAGAAGCAAATACCAGAACCCAAATCCTTCACGATCCGGTGGGCTAGGTCTCTTGAACTACTTCAATTCCTTTCTTTTCCACCAACGATTAATTCCCAAACCCAACAACAACAACAATAAACTCCCACATCCATATATTTGATTGGCTTAATCTTGAAATGGAGTGAAATTAGAGAGAACACAAAGCACTTCAGACCCAACGAAGGAAAAAATATAAACACCTACAGTACCCACATATAAATGACTACCATAACTACAAATCTAATTTGGGGATCGCAGGAGAGAGAGAGAGAGAGAGAGAGAGAGAGAGAGAGAGAGAGAGAGAGAGAGAGAGGTGGAATCACTTATGTGGGAGACGAACCTGAGGCCGCAATGGAATTGTCTTCGACTGAAGTCAGTTTCTTCGTACGGAAGAAATGCAGAGAGGGAGGGAATTGAGGAGAGGAAAACTGAGGAGGGCGAAGTGCAGCTTGGTTTTGGTTTTTAAATGAAACAATGTCTTTTTTACACATCAACAACCGTTTGCGAGCTGTTTACGTAAGGTGACTGTATTCATCATTTTACTAAATATAAATACATTATCAAATACTCACAATGTGATATTGCAAAAATAAAAAAAAATCAATACATTTAATACGTTAAGACTTTTATTGATGCTATTTTGAAATATTGTTTCTTATATATATAATTTATCCATATAACGACTATTCCAAAACAGTACATCGAAACATACCGATACTGACATATTCCGTTTCAGTCCCTCAATCATAATAGTTATCGAAATGAAATTCAAAACTTTGGTTTGCAGTTTGAAAGTAGCCGAAATGCAATAAATTGGTCATTTTCATTCTCAAATGGAGAACAAATACATTAAAGTTATACATCAATAGTTTTTAAACGACCATGAAAATTGGAAGAGAAGAGGGAAGAGGGAGAAGGGAGGGAGGAGCCCCACTAATGTAGGCTCGTTTGACACTATGTAAACAAGAGTGGCTGCTAACCTACTAAAAAATAAGGAGTAAATAAAATAGTGTCATCCGTACCAGCAATGTGAAGTCCCATATGTAAATTCTCATTGCTCTCTCATTCTGCACCTACTTAAATCTATACTTGTTTTGAACATATCCTATGCATTGGTATTTTTAAATAGGAGCATGAATGTAATTTTTAAAATTAGCGAGAAAGTGTTGTGTAGACGAGTTTCTTGAGATTTGTAAAACGGTGAGATCTTAAAAAATTAGGTATGAGAAAATTTTTGATATATGTTTTTGTTAGAGTTTGTAGAAGTAGTGTTACCCATTGAAAATATAAGTACAAAGAATAAAACTATTATTTTGTAAAATGCGTTACTTTTTAGATTTTTTTATAAAGCATGCTTTGTTTATGTATATTTATTTTTAGGAAAATCAAGGCAACTGATTAAATAAATTTCTATGGAGATGATAATGTTTTGGTGTCTAAAATATATTTAAATTGGAAGTGGAAATTTTAAAAAAAAATCTCTTAAATTTCAAGAAAACAATCACAGCCCAACCCACGATCCAATTATTAGAAGTGAAGGAAAGAAATTTAAGGAAAAAAAAGGGTGTTGGACCGTGGACTCCTTCCTTGATTACCTTCCCTATCCTTTCTTCCCGTTATTTTTTCTTCGTTTTCCTGTCACCTTCCCCGGTTCCTACCCACCACCGAATCCACTCATCGTCGCCCCGCCTCAGGGCCGTCCTTTGGGGCTTTCTCCCACTTGAGTCATACGCGCTTTAAGGCCCAGTCCCTCACACCGAACTCAATCTTTCCCTCTCTATCTATCATTCTTTACCGAAGCCCTAGCCGACCGAGCTTCTCACCCAGCACCGCGTTCCACGGTCCAAGCCAAGAAGTTTTGGTCACTTGTAGCTCCTCTGGGTTCGGTACTCTCGGAAACGGGTAATTTTCTTTGGTCACTTGGGGCATTACGTGCTTTCAAAATTGTCCTCACCACTAAGTTTGGCACTGAGAAAAAGAATTATAAAACGAGAATACACTTCACAATCTCAGATTTTCAGTGATAATCTCAGATCTGATAAAAAGTGAGAACATGGAGGGGACAATGACGGAGGTGTCGATGTGCAGCAGTGCAAGCAGTTCAGAGCTGACGCCAGAGGAAGAGAGGATTATGATCCGGGTCATTGCTTTGACTGCCGAAGCTAATAGCAAAGAGGGTGACACCTTTTATGTAATCACTCAGAGGTTCCTTTCTACGCTTTTCTTTCTGAAATTGTTATTCTCTGACATAATTCTTTTTGTGGATGGCTCCCCCCGCCCCCACCATCCTGTGGGGATGGATTTTATGGGGATTTTAAAATATCATTTATGTATCTCTATCCTTACATGTGTTTTAGAGATCCTAGACTGTAATAGGAGGCTATTTTGTTGAGCAATGCTCGATCTGAGTATAACGTCGAGGTTTGTGGATTAAGCGCATTTGCAATGAATTCTCAATGTTTCTATATCTATATGTGTGTGTGTGTGTGTGTGTGTGTAAACATTCTCAGTGTGAACTAGTTGTGAGGGTTTCACTTGATAATGCTATAGACTGAAGGTTGAATGTGTTGGAGGTGAGCTGGTAGTCTATGCATTGGGTAAGTTAGGCGTTTGAGGACCAAAACTGATGTGCAAGTAGTCAGTTAAATGCTGTGTCGGGAACTTCAGAAGTCCTTT
>QEOT01000278.1:0-36840 GCA_003123785.1 Pterocarya stenoptera
AAAAAAATATAGATCTAAAATATTTCTCACATTTCTAATGGAGTTTAGTTTTTTTAATATATTTTTAACAAAATTTGCTAGAATTGTATTTATTATTACCAAAAGATATTATTGGTTTTTCAACTCTAAATAGAAATGTAAAGAATATTTTTGAAAAATTAAGTTGAGGGTTAAATAATTGTTTTTTATTTTATTTATCGGAAAAATAAATAATAAACACAAATGGGTACAGAAAAGGGTAAAAAGTAAAACTCAAGGGCAATTGTTGTGGATGGTGAGGCCAAAAATTAGGTGCGGCTTGGACAGAGATGAAATGAAATAATTTTAGATTTAATTTAGATATTGAGAATATCTTTTTATTATTTATTATATATTTTTTTATTACTATTCACTATTATTTAATATTTTATCATTAATTTTTTATTACTATTTATAGAATATTAGAGAATATCTCACTAATCAAATATAATTTTAAATGAAAATTAAAAGTTAAATAAAATATTATTAGAATATTATTTTTTAATATTATTATTATTTTAAGATTTAAAAAAATTGAATTATTTATTTTTTTGATATAAAAATTTTAAAAAATTATAATGATAAAATAAAATAATATGAACGGGCGTAATAATTACAGAAAATTAAATAAAAATGTTGAGCCACGAATTTAGACGATGGAAAATTAGTAGACAATTCCCAATTCCCAAGCAAACCCTAACCCCACTCCCCCAGATTTTCTCCACCAGAAATTATAACTATTTCCCTCTCCAGACGCCATTTCCATATCCCCTGGCCTCTCGAGGTCGAATTCACATTCTCCTTGATACATAATCTCTCTCTCTCTCTCTCTCTCTCTCTCTCTCTCTCTCTTTGCTGCGAGTATTCTGAACTTCTGGGAATCAGCCTGACTGACCGGGATTGGCACTCATGTTGAGCTCGTCTTGCTCTAACTGTCTGACTCACCGCCCCTTCCTTCTTCCCTCTATCTCTCGGATTAGGGTTTCGAACCGACCAGGCACTTTTTCCCAAAGTACCCCGAATTTCCGGAGCTTTCGATCTCATTCGGACATCTTAAAGACAGTAAGCAATTATCAAATTTATATTTTCTCATTTTCGATTTCTATTCCTGTGTGTGTGTGTGTGTGTAATCTGTTTAATTTGGTGAATTGAACGTGGGATTAGGGTTTAACTCTCTGTTGGGTTGCTGGAAATATTAGCAAAGAAAAAAAAATTAAATATTTCAGGGTTTTTTTATCGACTATCGGGAACCGAGTTGGGAGGCTTAGTTGAATTTTGTTTTACTTACTGACTGCATATAATTGGAATTAAATTGCTTTGGAGATAATATATATATATCTTATCAAAAAATATATGATAGTATATATTGAATACTACTTATCAAAATAAATCAATTGAATAGTTCAGGGCTTATTTTAATTTTTTTTTTTATAGTTTTTTTGGTATTTTTATTGGTGAGAGTTGTGGGTTGCTAAGGATTTTCTTTTTCCTGCTTATTGTGAAGAAATTGAAAATATCATGCTTTAGGCATGAGGAATTTGCCTCAGAAACCCCAAAGACCGAATTTCTTGAACATTATCTGCCTGAGGAAACGGTGAAGACTGAAAATGACAAGTCATGTGCCAGTAAAAGAGATTGGGCATCTAATCTTCGAGAGGTAACACTTCTCATCATGATTCCTCCCATATCATGGGTAGTTGATGCTAATTATATTTCAGGTGCTATACATGCCATTCTTTGTTTTTTAGACTATAAATGTGCTTTGGATTGTTTACTATTTGGTAGATGGCAGAGAACTACATATGGAATGGCTAATTGGATTAAGAGGCTTTTGGTATAAAAGAAATCTAAGCATTGTGTGGTATATATAGTTAGTATTTAAGAGATCTAACAATCGAAGTTATGATTTAGCGGTGAGGGCCGTGAGGCAGTTAGCTCAACTCTTAAGTTGTGGCATTGTCCCTGCAGTCTGTAAGTTTTTTTATACGTCCCCGCTATCTGTTATTTAGTGGTTTGTTTGACAGAGGCTTTGTGTTGTTGACTATAGAGTGACAGAAAAGGTTTTCCTTTCCATTTTATCATAATTTCCACTGTAAGCCCAAGATGCTGCTTAAACCACCTCTTTTTTTTGCTGCAACTTCCAAGCACTTCAATAGGTCTGTGATTATCCGCATGTGTAGAAAACTAGGAACAAAGTTTTACTTTCGACTAGGCTACAGTTTTATTGTACCTCAATTAGAAGTTATTACTAATCAAGAAGTAAGTTTTAGACATACGACATATTTGTTAGCATGCACCAAGCTGTTCACTAATTGGCTTGATTGACTTTGCAGGCTGCAAATGCAATGTTCGGGGTGATTGGGAGCAGATGGACTGTACCCTGGACAGCAGAGACCATATTGAAGGTTATGCTTCTTTGGATTGCTGCATTTTGGTTTATAGGCTCATGGATGATTCCATTTGCAGCCCACATTGCGGGTTTTAATAAGGACTCTCTGACATTTAGAGGCCAAGCCTTATTGAGCCTCATAACTGATGTAACTGAAGGCATTGCTGGAATTGCAATCCTTCATCGCTGCCTTTCCAGGTTTCGTCCTCTTCCACCCGATTGGTTTAGGTTTAACCTTAGAGGGAACTGGCATATTGATGTGATTCTGGGGTGCTTCATGTTTCCACTGGTTAATCGGCTTTCACAGTTCAACCTTAACCTACTGCCTCTTTTGCCTTCTACACCTGCCACTCTCTCAAGCGTTGAGCAGTCAATTTTAGCTCGAGATCCTGTGGCAATGGGATTGTATGCAGTAGTAGTGTCAATTTGTGCTCCTGTCTGGGAGGAAATAGTCTTTCGTGGTTTTCTTCTTCCTTCCTTAACAAAGTACATGCCTGTATGGTGTGCGATACTGGTGAGCTCGGTCGTCTTTGCTCTAGCACATTTTAATGTACAGAGGATGCTACCGCTTATTTTTCTTGGAGTGGTAATGGGTGTTATTTTTACACGGTCGAGGAATCTCTTGCCATCAATGCTCTTGCATAGCCTCTGGAACGGATTTGTGTTCTTGGATTTGATGAAGTAACTTCTTTACGATGTGCTTGCTTAATATATAGTACAGTGATTGGCCCATCCAACATCAATGAAGCACAACTCCAGGCTCATTTCGTGGGGCTGCAATTCTTCCAAGTACTGAGTCTATTCCCCTCAACACGGATGGATGCCTGTTCTGTATCAGCGAAGTTTATCCCAAAATGCTGACAGAAAGCAGTACCACGAGTCCACCTACTGAATGCAAGAAGTACCAAGTAGTGGGCCGACGTGCAATTCATTCAATCAAATCTTGTTTGTTGAGAGCATCATTCCGCTACGTTGTTCATGTCTTTGATGACATAAAGGGTATAAGGTATAAAAGAGAGAATGTGAACAATAATATTCCAAAATGGATCGTGTATTCCACTTATGTGAAATTCCCTTATAAATTTTTTAATGGGCATTTTCTCATTCTACCTGTGTTCTGATCTGTTCTGTTCGTCGTTGGTGGCATACATTTTTGTTACCTGGGGCCAAATTATGTCGCCTCATTTGCCCTGTGGACCAAGTTAAAGGACCTTGAAGATATGCCCTTTAATTCGAACAATCCCATATATTCCCTTCCCCAAGATAACAGTGAGCTCAGATAGCAAGCTCTCTTGGTCTGGAATTATTTACACAGACAGGAACTTACAATGTCTACAAATTGGGCTAGTTAAGCTAGAATTCAAGGTGCGACGGAAGATATTATTATTAAAACCAATTGCCATCGAGTATACCTTTCTCGGCATGCAATCATTTTATTGAACACATTATTTTGTGTGGAATTTTGGATTGCCTGACTCTAAACTCTAATATCCACATGTGCATTTGGACTACCCTCCCTCCTATTGCCCCAGAAAAATAAAATTGCACGCAATTCTAACTAAAATCATTGCAAACTTCCAAAAATATAACTGTCAGAAGTGGGATTTGAACCCACGCCCTCTCTCGAAGACCAGAACTTGAGTCTGGCGCCTTAGACCACTCGGCCATCCTGACTTATACTTGAATTAGCTTGTTTTGTTATTATTGAACGTGAGACCTGAGCTTGTTTAAATTATTTGTGTAACTTCTCCGGAACAATAGTTGACAAACATGTATTTCATTATCTTAAAAGAGTCTGAATTATCACAAATCTTTCACACCAAAGAAGATGAAGAAAATAAATAACAAGAAGAATAAGCGTTCATGCGTGGCTCTCACTAATTTATTTTTTATTTTTTAAAAATAAAAATAAAAATTAATTACAAACGTGAAATTGGTAGTGGCATGATAAATAAATGAAGATAAAATAAAATTAGTATCGGTACCACCAAAATTTTGTTAAAAAAGCAAAAAAGAAGAAAAAAAATTGGCAGTTCACATGTCCCCGTGACTGGTGGGCCAAACATCAGTCCATTGTGGGGAGCAGAACAAATAGGGTTTCAGTTCCGAGGACAAGTTTTACAGACTGCTACTCCTTAATTTAGCAATGGAGAACTGGGCCGAGTCGGCCCATATCAGTTTTTATTTATTTATTATTATTTAATCTAATTGAAACTTTGTCACAAACTTAGGGTGTTAAATCGTATTAACGGTTCGTGTTCATGTCGTATTAAGATATGTATATTATACTATATGAGTCAATCCTAACTCAACTCGTTAAACTTATCGTGTCAACATATCAAACCCTAACACGACCCATTAACATAATGGGTCATGTCGTGTCAACCCGTTTTAACCTGTTTATATAAATAAGTTGAACAAATCTAAAATTAACCCATTTGACCTAGTTAAATTTAGCATAATTTTATATAAATGTTAAAATCACAATATCTATAAAAACAAATATAAAACTAACTACAAGTCTAAAAAATAAAAATATCAAAATTAAAATCTCAACAATTTTATTTTTAAGTATAATGGTATAATTCTAATTTTAACTTTCTTAAAGGATCATAACGGGTTATAACGACATAGAATGGGTTGACCTGTTATTAAATCGTTAAGTAATTATGTTTTAACTTTTCAATCTATTTTAATCCGAACCTGTTAATATTAAACTCTAGCTCACTTTTATCATAGCATATTTGTGTTGAGTTAAGTGCTAGGGGCATATGTTATCACCTTTACATGGATCAATGTGGGCACGTTGTTGTGGGTAACCATCACGCGCATTCATGTGGGCGCACCTAAGCTCATATAAGGACATGGCCGTCACCGGAGCGGTGTGTGACGCTGACGTTGTTTGTTATACTATACAGAAAAGATATGTTGGCTTCTGCAGCGCACTCGATCTTGGGGAACGTAAATAAATACTTGCAGTTCTCAAAGAAATCAATTCCTTGCTGTTTATAAAAGGGTCATTTCTAGTGTACAGTATTTATTGAATAATACTATATTTTATAATTTTATTTTATTTTTATTTTTATTATGTAAGATGTGATATATTTATCATTATTAATAGAGAATGAGATGTTAATATGGTATTTAAAATTTTCCATATATTAAAACTTTCCATATATTTCAAGTCATTGCAAAAGTTTTCAAGGCTAGCTAGAGCAATATTGTTAGTGTCACCTAGAACAAGTTCTGGATGAAAATGTTATATATATAGAGAGAGAGAAATCATGAAAATCAGATACAAAGCCTACTACGCCTAAAAAATAGTGAAACAAGTCGGAATGAGAGAAAAAGTTATTCTCGATCCATTGAGACTATTTGGGCCTTGATTGGTACTGTATGGAGCCCCTGACGGTGGTCCGATGCGGCTGTACAATGATTGTGCGTTCATCCATGATATTGAGCATTAAATATATGCAGGAAAAATAAAGACAAGAAATATAGATTTACGTGGTTCGACGTAAAGTCTACGTCCATGAGGATTTTGGCTGAGGTGGGAGAATCCACTATAATATAAATGCTTTACAATCCCTCATAGTCTCCTATCCTCTTTGTATAATAGAGATCAGAATTTTATCTTCTGTGGAGCTTTCTTCATTTGAATCCTTGTCGTAAGGTTGAAGAAGTTAAAGAATGAGAAGAAGAAGAAGCCCCCTTGAAAGTCATCTGGCCATCTCCTTTATCTCTTGCTTCTCTCTTATTTTATGTCTCATATTCTCTTCTTTATGTTATATCCTCACTTTTTCTCCTTACATAATTTTCTTTTCTCAACTCTTTTATCTCCTCCTCTCTTTTCTCTTTCTCCCATCCGGACAAGACCTCCCACCTTAGACTGGATTTTAAAAAATCACTTTAGATATATATATTTTGTTCCTTCCATGCACCTACTTTCTATACACTTTCAGCTCGTTGCTTTGCTTCTTTTGTCATCTGAAGTTTTAAACATCGATGATCTCATGAATATGTCAACCTTAATTTTCCTTTACTAGCGCTAGGTACTCAATGCTTGAGGCTAGCTAGCCAAAGATCGTTTTCCTAGCTGCTGATGCTAAGCCAACTAGCTAGCTAGCAGCTCTTATCATGTCATGGGGATAATAATCAATAATGCAGACATAAGGAGTAGGCCGTACGTACGTACGTACCCTCAAGGTTATACAAAGTGTTGGCATGATTTAATTGTCGAGAGCATTTGGTAATTGCTGTCCATATCTTCTTATATGTGGCCGGCCACTTCCTGATCTCCGGCCCCCAACTCGTGTGATTTACAAAAGCTGAATGTACGTACGCTTCAGATTATAATAATCTTTTATAGAAGTCATCAATATATTAGATGTCAACTTCCAATATTCCTAATTATACAAAGGTGGCCACATGAAACACCCATGACTTTTCACTCTTATATATGCAGCTCCCTTAGCAATTCAATTTTATTGGTCATGCCGAAGGATTTTTTTCGAAAAGATAATATGCATGCGGGCCCTTCATGCACTACCATATCGTATGTGGCCCTGCGTGTATCCCATAAAATAAATATTGATGAGTGACATATTTTTCCAGTTATTGGGAAAAAAGATCAAGAGAAAATTAAACAATTATAATTTGGAAAAAAAAAGATGCTGAATGGATCTCAATTCTCCATGGCAAATTAATTAGGATATGAGTGTGTTTATTAGCTAGGTCGATGGATTCCCACTTCCCAGGGGCCACTGGCCAGGGCAGTCTCCAATGTCCCCGCAATACATGAGCTGATCATGATCTACAAGATTTGCATTGGAACACTATTTCTATTATATTATGATATCCCATTCAACAAGCATGCATGGCCCATGCATTAATAGCGTCAGAGTTACAGGTGGTCATTCCCAATATAAGACCAACTTTAAGTGCAATCTTTCTATCCATTTTAAAATGAGAAATAATATTGAGAATGCACTTTTTTTTTAAAATAATGAGTAAATATAAAATCTATATTATAAAAAAAAAAAATTTAATAGTGATTAGCTTTATTCTTTTTTTAAACGATTGCATCACGTTTGTGTATTCTACGACTACAATATTACTCTTTTAAAATAGAAAAATGATCTACGTAAAAAAGTACTCTAAAAAAAGTCGAGACATATTATGAAAAGAAAAAAAATTTTGTTATGTACAAGCAAGTTTGTGTACCAATCTGCATACTAATACTGTTATCTTCATATTCTAAATTTAAATTAACATTTTTTTCAATAAAGTCTACTTTCTGACCAATCATAATTAATAGGTGCACGTATTAGTGAGTAGAATCGCTTGCAATTAGATTTTTTCAAAAAAAAAAATAAAGTCAGATTCACCCGAAATATTTGTTCTAAACTTGTATTCAATATTATTTTAAAAAAATTAAAAAAATCTATCAAAATAGGATGATCCAAATAATTTATAAGCTACGTTAGTTCACGAAATCACAAGTATATATTATATATAAGTAGGGTTTTCTTGGGTTTGAAGTTCTTTCATTTTCCCAACAAAAGGAGAATGTAAATAAGGGTGAATTGGGCCATCCGTATATTCCAAGGCCCGGTGGAAAATCTTGAAGTTCTTGCATGCATTTTCCTAATTAAAAAAAAAAAACAAAAACAAGGATGCACTGGACCATCCATATCTTCCAAGTAAAAGACGATAAAAACAAAAACAAAACAAAAATGAAGAAAAAGAACCTGGGACAGTGTGGGACTGCTGTCGAGTAAGAAGAGATTCCACTACCCATTCAAGTAGCATCTGTGCCGTCCAACGTCAGCATCTAAAGGTCCCAGCCATCAATGGTGCAGATATTTCTGAACACGTACGTGCAACACAGGCTTCCTTGGCCTTTGGGAGCTTATCCGATTCGCATTTCGGAGCTTCTGGAAACTGTTCTATGTGCTTACGACACTCTGCAAGCAAAGGATCAGATCCCATTTACTATTTCTTTTTCAAGGCAATTTTATCAATATTAATTCAGATATTTTAATATTTTTACAAAATTTTTATTAATTCATATTGTATTAATTGAGAAATGTATAAAAATGTCTTACATTACAGATTTATACTTAACCAATATATATATATTTTTATTTTTCTATTTAAATATACTCATATTTAAACATTAAAATAAAAAAATGACAAATCACATATTAATTAAATAAAAGTGTAGTGTAAGACTACTATATATAATTTCTCTAATGAATTATGTCAACCAACCCATTTGCATTTGCCAATATATCATTTTTTAAACTTTATAAGCAATATTATATATAATCGTGAAGTAAATAAGTATCGTGTAATCATAAAAAGAAAATTAATTTTTTTTTAATAAATCCTATAATTATACGGTTTTTGTGCCCTCACAACCATAAATATAATTTCTTAAATTTTATTATCGTATAATCAACATTGTAAAATTTTATTCTTAATATTTTACTTTTTACAAATAGAAAGTCAGAAAATTCGTAAACTGTCAAACCGATAGATTAAACAGCCAAAATAGTGCCACGTAATGAACCTTGACACCACTTCCTGTGGAAGTTGGCTTTTAAAAACTAAAAAGCCAAGGAAGAGAGTCCTGAAAAAGCGGGAACAAACGCTATCACCGCCTCTGTCTCTGTCTCTCTTGCTTCACCGCCGCCATTAACCACTTCCCGGCGACTCTCAGTACGTGCTCCAGGATCCGCTTCTTTCGGGCCCTATTAATCTACCGCCATGACACTAGAGATTTAACAAAGAAACAAGAATTTGAGTCGGAGAAAGACGGAGAATCGATTGAGGAAAAGTCGGTTAGGTCGTGGAATTTTCAGTTCGAACACGAAAACTTCTGATTTCGCAGTTTGACTTTTTTTTCCCGAGCTTTTGAATCCTTATTCTCTGGTAATAATACATAACAGGCTGGGAACTCGTGTCCTCTGTGTTTGGCTGTGAAGTCGGTTTCGAAATGGAACAGAAAAGCATATTGCTGTCGGCGTTGAGTGTAGGGGTGGGAGTGGGAGTGGGGCTTGGGTTTGCTTCGGGACAGGCCGTCAGCAAATGGAGCAGAGCCGGTTCTGGCTCAAACGCCGTCACTCCGGAGAAAATGGAGCAGGAGATGCTCCGGCTTATAGTTGACGGCAGAGAAAGCAAGGTCACGTTCGACCAATTCCCCTACTACCTCAGGTGAACTGAAACTAGACTACTTCCTTATTTCCCCTTCCATTGATTTCCATCTCTTTCTCTCTCTCTGATTTGAATGACAAAATTGCTTTCAACTTTAAAGATTTCTGCTACAAATTCAGGTATCGTAGATGATGATACAGCACAATTTAATCTATGCTTTGTGAAAATGATAGCTGATATCGCATTGAAAAATTCTTTTGATAAGCCTCATTCACCACACATCACATTTTTTTATAATTTTTTGTAATTTTTTCTCTTATCAAATATTTGTTATAGGGATGATAAATAAAAAAATTTAATTATTTTAAGAAAAATAAAACAAAAAAAATATGGAAAAAAAATTTTAAAAATAAAAAAAGATTAAATGTGTAGTGTATGGACCTATGAATAATAATGCTCTATCACATTAATGATTAAGTTTTGAATTTTAATGCAACTTCATCACGGATTTATAAAATAATATTTCTTACTATGCATATTGCACTTTATTTTAGGGCAATAAAATGAGATAAGATGAGATGACTTTAAATGAGTTAAATAAAATATTATTAAAATATTATTTTTTAATATTATTATTGTTTTAAAATTTAAAAAAATCAAATTGTTTATTATATTTTATGTATAAATTTAAAAAAATTGTAATGATGAGATAAAATGAAATCATCTCTATATCCAAACATTACTTACCAATTTTTTTGTAGAGATTATGCGTAGAAGATAACATCTATGTCATTTATGTAACATTTAATTTATAAAATTTAAAATTTATATTCTAAATCAAAGTATATTTATTATTAAATGGAAAATACTTTAATCACATAGAGATTATACAAAAATAAATCCACAAACTGACATAGTTTGACGTGGCTTGAAGTCATTAATTGTCTCCCTACTATTGACTCCAATGTTCCAACGGTATGAAAAAAAATGGAATTGACTCCAATGTTCCAACGGTATGAAAAAAAATGGAATATCACACCATGTCACAACTATATTATCATATCATATATCTCGATATTTCTTTCTTTTGAAACCACGATAATGCAAGTGTTACTCCGTGAAACCATCGAGTATGGCTTTTGTGTTTTGGGTACTTTAATTTGATTATTCAGGATTTGTTTGGATGGCGAAATAAGATAAGATGAAGTGAGTTGAGATGATTTGTGAATAATAATTAAATAAATCTATTATCCCTTTTTGTTTTTTTTACATGCTCAACCTGTATACCACTAAAGTCACAATGATTAAAAATTAAAAATTGACTTATTGATTTTTAATAATTATAATAAGTCTAGGTGATGTATTTACTAAAAGATTTAGTAGTAAAATTCTAAAAAGACGGGTTGGACTGTAACCTGGATGGGATTTCTGGAGCGCCCCATTTAAAAGAAGGGTAATAATGGAGACGTGGGAATTCTGTTGGCGTGTATTGCCGTATACTTTGTTTACCTCAAATCTGAACTATGAGTGAGAATTCTGACAGTCATGTGCCTTGCTGGTTTCTCGGTATTCGAATTGAATTTCTTGGTTTTGGCCTTGCCTAATATCATAATTTATTTGGACTTGAAACTTGGTCAGTCTACCTTCCCGTTATAGTAATTTCTCTGCTGCCAAAACGTTGTTGTGGCGGGAATTATTCTAGTTTTAGAAAGATTTATTTTCTGTTTTTTCCAAGAGAAATGATTTGTACAAGCCTCAATTAGACAAGTTCCGTACAAACCTTTGTAAAAAAGTAAATCTCACTTAAAAATATTGTAAAAAAAATTATTTTTTATTAGTGGGACCCATGTTTTTACAAATGGCTTGTATGGAGCTTGTCCATTTGAGGCTTGTATCTAGTATTACTCTTTTTGCAACCCTCCAGTTCTTCTTTTCTTTTCATTTATTTTAATTTTTTATTCTCAGCTCCGGGTCTTCTTGTATGCTCCTGTATTGTATGTTTCAGAGCCACCTGTAAGAATAAAGTGTTCTCGACTTGCTTGATGACTAGGCATACAAGAGTTTAAGGTTAGGTTTGGACAGTGGGTTGAGATAAGATGAGTTGAAATGAAAGTTAAAAATTGAATGAAATATTATTAGAATATTATTTTTTAATATTATTATTGTTTTGAGATTTGAAAAAATTGAATTGTTTATTGTATTATGTGAAAATTTATAAAAGTTATAGTGATGAGATGAGAATGCGATAAAAAAGAACATCAATTCTGGGCATTGTTTGTTATGAAGAAGGTTCACACTGTTATTTGTTTCCTTACGGAATGTACACATAATTTATTGTTACTGGAATATATTTGCATATAGTTATTAGTCCTTCGATCATTTTACGCTAATCCTGATGTTCTTATTTGGACAATTCCAATGACAGTGAGCAGACACGGGTCTTACTAACAAGTGCTGCCTATTTCCATTTGAAACATGCAGATATTTCGAAGTACACACGAAATCTTTCTCCTGCAAGTAGGGCTATTTTGCTCTCTGGACCTACCGGTTGGTTGTCTGAACTATAACATTTACCTCATCTGGAATGAAACATGTTTACATTTTAAAATTTCACCAAGATAGTAATCAATATAATTTTTGTGTTGCAGAACTTTACCAACAAATGCTTGCCAAGGCTTTAGCCCATTTCTTTGAAGCAAAGTTACTACTGTTAGATGTAACCGACTTTTCACTGAAGGTTAGTATCTGCAGTTGCTGTTGTCTTTGAAGTTTATCTCGTTCTAATAATGTAGTGGTTGGGTTTGTACAGATTCAGTGCAAATATGGTAGTGCCAACAAAGAATATGTAAGATTTCCCTGATAGATCTGATCATGTTCGCCTCGTGTATGAATTGTGTATTTTCCAGAACGATTTGCATGCATGAAGAGTTTACCATTCGACTGCCTCTTTTTTATTTCCTTCAGTTGGTGATCTTGTTTTGTAGTCCTTTAAAAGGTCCACTTCAGAGTCAACCTTGGAGCGATTGTCTGACTTATTTGGATCATTTTCAATCCTTCCACAAAGGGAGGATGCTAAAGGTATAAAGAAAAAGATAATTGCTTTTTATTCTGGGGGACCAATTTGATCAGTGGTGAATGCTTTGTCATCATTTGATCTTTACACCTTATGAACCTTACACAGTTTGGTTCTATAAAACATTGCTGTAAGATCTGTAATCATCTCATTGTTGTTTTATACTTCCTCTGAAAGGTTTTGGGCCCTATATGTGACATATTATCTAATAGAGATAATTGTGTTTTCTTCAAACAGGAAGAATAGCAAGATCTGATAAGTTTAATTGCCAGGATATAGGATTTGGCTCCAAGCTTTAGTTTGTAGCATGTACACTGATAATATCATGCTCAACCTAATTAATATTTCGGTATGCCTTTTAATTTTATATTATGTATATCTTGACTCAATTGATATTTTGGTTAGTACTGTTTATGTCATGTATCTATGATTCTCATCTTGTGCTGTATCTCTGACAAAAAAGTTTTTAGTTTCAGGTGCACTATGGAGGCAAAGCAGTGGGGTGGATATTGGATCAAGGTATTTTAGGGCGGATGGCCTTAATTGGTGAGAAAATAAATGTATGAGATCCCTCTTTATTACTTTATCTTTATGATTGCCTGTTGTTCACAAATTGCAGGCCATCAGAAGTTTCTTCTCATCCTTCTAAGCTTCGTAGGAATGCCTCTGCTTCAGCTAACATCAGCAACCTTGCTTCACAAAGCACTCCTGCAAATCCAGGTTTTTTACCCAAAAAAAAAATTATTAAAGATTCCTGATTGATACGTGGTTTTGCCAGAAAGTTCAGGGAATAGTGTATTGTGTTAATGAAATAAGTACGGTATTTGACGACTGATTCTGTGTGAGTGATACTGTGTGATGGATATTTTATTCCTAAAATCAATGTTTGACAAGAAGGATTTCAAGCCCTTGTTGTGCACATTGTTATTGGTGTTTCTTTTTTAACAACTTTGTGTGCCAATTCACCATGGTTATACTGAATCTGAAGTTTGGTGCATTTTCTAATGCAATGAGTGTTCAGGAACCTTTTAGTGGTGATTTAAACATGTTGTATCGGTGTATTTATGTTAGGGGCATAGATGCTTTCAATGCGTTACATGCTCTTGAGGTTTCATCCAAGTTATGAAAGCTCGACTCACTGCATGATATATTATGGATAAGAATAAGATGCTACTTAATATGAATTTTAAGTGCGACTGCTCTTTACCGTCTCTTTTCTCTGTCAATCATGCCCATGCTTCTTATTAATTATGATATTTATAGAAGACAAGATCTTGTAGATATTTTTTTATTCCTTATAACAGGTTTCTATGCTTTCTGCTGCTTTTGATTTCTTTTCTTTCTGCGTTCTTTAATTTTCTAGCTCCTCTCAAACGCACAAGCAGCTGGTCCTTTGATGAGAAGCTTCTTATACAGTCCCTCTACAGGGTACCGTCCTTTTGTTGTGAATTTCAGTGACAGTCTTCCACCGTGTCATGTTCACACCCCTGATTATTAGTTAGGGTGTGGGTTTGTATCTCATTTGTTACTTCATGAAGATATTGACAGGTGGAAACATGTGATGAATTGTTTTGCAGGTTTTGGTTTTTGTGTCAAAAACCATGCCCATTGTGCTGTATCTTAGGGATGTTGATAAATTCTTGCTTAGATCACAAAAGATATATAACTTTTTCCAGAAAATGTTGAAGAAATTGTCTGGATCAGTGCTGATCCTTGGTTCACGAATTATGGATCCTGATAATGACTATAGAGATGTGGACGAGAGGCTTACTGCTCTCTTCCCTTACAATATTGAGATCCGGCCTCCAGAGGATGAATCCCATCTTGTCAGCTGGAAGTCTCAACCAGAGGAAGATATGAAGATGATCCAAGTTCAAGATAACAGAAACCACATCGTGGAAGTGCTTTCATCAAATGACCTTGATTGTGATGATCTGGATACAATCTGTGTGGAAGACACAATGGTTCTCAGTAACTACATTGAAGAGATAGTGGTATCAGCAATTTCTTATCATTTGATGAACAAGGATCCTGAATACCGAAATGGAAAACTTGTCATATCATCTAATAGGTAAGATTAGCATTTCTAGTGGTGTGTCAGTTATTTAAGACTTAAGTTCTATGTACTTATATTGTCACTTTGGAACAGCTTGTCCCGTGGATTGAGTATATTCCAGGAAGGAAAATCTGGTGACAAAGATTCTTTGAAGTTGGAAGCCCTTGCTGAAATATCTAAGGTCTGTTGGACGAATGTTTGTACAGGATGTTGAGAATAATCGATGTGATCTATATACCAGTATGATCAGTTTCCTGCTTCTTTTCAATTACTTACAGAATATTGTTGGGGAAGAGGCTGTTGGCGTGAAGCCAGAAACAAAGGCTGAAAGCACTACCCGTGAACACAAAAGTGAAGCAGAAACATCCGCTTCAGTGCCAAAGGCAGTTGGGGATAATTCAGTTTCATCTTCCAAAGCTCCAGTGAGCCTTTCTTCTTCTTCTCTCTCTTTCTTTTTTTTTTTTTAAAAAAAATCCCTTTTCCACTTCATGGACTTCTTTGAATGTATGAGATTGTGGCTGATTTATCAATTCTCACGGTACAATAGCGTATGGCTTTCTAATTGGCTATTTTTCTATAATTATTTTTGTGGAAATGTTTTTACATGTCACTTTCTAACAGGAACCCGACAATGAATTTGAGAAGCGCATTAGGCCAGAGGTTATACCAGCAAATGAGATTGATATAACCTTTGCTGATATTGGTGCCTTAGACGAGATCAAAGAGTCCCTTCAGGAACTAGTGATGCTCCCTCTCCGAAGACCAGACCTCTTCAAGGGAGGCCTTCTAAAACCTTGCAAGGGAATGTTGCTATTTGGTCCACCTGGCACTGGGAAGACAATGCTGGCCAACGCCATTGCCAAGGAGGCTGGAGCAAGCTTCATAAATGTATCCATGTCTACCATCACTTCTAAATGGTTTGGTGAAGATGAGAAGAATGTCCGAGCATTATTCACTCTGGCAGCCAAGGTCTCTCCGACTATTATATTTGTAGATGAGGTTGATAGCATGCTTGGGCAGCGGACTAGAGTTGGGGAGCATGAAGCCATGCGGAAGATAAAGAACGAGTTCATGACTCACTGGGATGGGCTCTTGACAAAACTGGATGAACGCATCCTTGTTCTCGGTGCAACCAATAGGCCATTTGACCTTGATGAAGCAATTATTAGGCGCTTTGAAAGGAGGTATTTTACATAGTGACTTTTAGTTTTGCGTTAAGACTTTTACTTGGCAATATCATGCTTTCTTTTTTCGTTTCCATTTAAAATTTGCTTTAGAAATGCAATTCTTTTTTAATCTCCTTTCATGTTTATGATGAGTGCAATTACAGCTTTTTGAGAATCACCTGATTACTCTGAAGATTGCAGTGTTAAATATGGTATAATGTTTGTCGCATAACATAGCCTGTCATTAACATGTAAGCCAGGAGGAAAATCTCCATATTTGATTCCCAGAAAAAGGAATATTGTCTAGTGTCAAGCCACTTGAACAATGCTTTAAGTTTTCTCAACAAAGTTTTTTTTTTTTTTTTTTGTTGAGAATTTGGACCCAACAGACGGATGCTAATGAATCGACAATTTTTTAGAGAATTGCTTCTGCATATAATAATGCTCCCTTCGATGTAACAGAATTAGGGTGGGATTGCCATCCGTGGAGAATAGGGAAATGATCTTCCAAACTCTGTTGGCAAAAGAAAAGGTAGAAGAAGGACTAGACTTTAAGGAGCTAGCAACAATGACAGAAGGATATACTGGAAGTGATCTGAAGGTTCGAGTTTGATGCATACTTTTATCTTTGATTGTGTAATTAGTTATTATTAACTAGGTGCATCCATTTAGAACAGATTTTGTGCACAACTGCTGCTTATCGGCCAGTCAGAGAGCTAATACAACAAGAAAGTCTGAAGGTTTTGGTAAGTGTAGCAACAATTTTTAGTTAGTTACAGAATACTTCGTGCAAGTGATTTTAATGTAAATTCTACTTATGACCTATTCTTTGCAGGAGAAAAAGCAGAGTGCTGCAGAAGGGAAAGAGGTTCATTCTGCAGAAGGGCAGATTCCAGGCACTACTTCAGAGACAAAGGAAGGTCAGGAGGGAGTAATTACCCTTAGGCCATTGAACTTGGAAGACTTGAGACAAGCTAAGAGTCAGGTAAAATATCCGTGTGTGTTGTGTATGGAGGATTACCTTTTTTTATTCGCACTGGGTGTCCGGGAGCAAAGTCCCTACTAATCCGGAGGTGCACAGGCCCTTTTCACTGGAAGATTACTTTTTAGAGTACACAGGTCACGTTCTGGTATCCACAGCCTAGTTTAAGAATATCTACTGCCTAACAGCTGTGGACAAAGCAAATATCATCGGGTAGGGTGGGAATCTTTTGTGAGTTTCATGTGGTCCTGGGATTTGAGGTTTAATGTATTATGCTGAGGAAGAGGATCGAGATTGATTTGACATGATTGTTTTAGCCAAATGAGGTTTCTGTTATTTAAGCAAATGTTTGGACCATTTCTTTTGCTATTTGGAATGCAGGTTGCTGCAAGCTTTGCAGCTGAAGGATCTGTAATGAGTGAGCTGAAGGAGTGGAACGATTTGTATGGAGAGGGAGGCTCAAGGAAGAAGCAGCAGTTGACTTACTTCTTATAATGAGGTTAGTCAGAAGGCTGTTGAGAAAAATGATCTTAATTATTGGGGTGAATCGTTTGCATTTTCCATGAGTTATGAAATGCTGGTGGCTAATCCTCTCCTCTGACCGCAAGGTTCCTCTCCAGTGTAACATGGAGTTGAAGCAGTCAACAAGAAGATGGTGTCGAAAACAAAGCGCGAGAAGAGCTTGTCCACTGAATAATGCCCTAATAACTGGTAATTGAAAATCTGGAACCATCATCATGTAGTACGGTTACCATAGTTTTTCTAGGGATAATGTTTGTAATAATGCTTCAGACGGAGCTTGTTACAAGTTTTCCTGCTGGATCCAGAGAATAAGAACTTAAGCCACCCCTTTAGGGTTCTTGTGGCTGTGCCTCCAATCTAAAACAACTCACTCACTGCTGTTTAAGCAGTGTTGTTTAGGAGTTCCTTTTGACTGATCATAAATAGGTTGAGAATCAATTATGAGAATGTTTAAGATTAGCAGATACTGGGCATCTTAAGGATGCATGAACAGCTGCTATGTCGTAATGGTAATCAAAATGAAGTAGAAGTGAAAGTAATAAGGCCCTAAGGGTTTCAGAAGATGCCAAATTACATGTGGACCTCTTAATTTGTATGATGTTCATTCTTCCTTTTGTCCACCTCATTTGTGAATGAAATTTGTTTTACTCACCTTCTACACTTCTCTTTCAAGAAGTAGTAATTATTGAGAAGGAAAATTCTGTACACCATACTACCATCTCGCTTTCACCCATTAAATAAGATGTATCACATTTATCACCATTAAATGATCATTTATTACATGCTTCTTTATCAACTAATAGTGATAAATGTGCCACATACTACTTAGTATGATCAAAATAAGATGAGGGTGTGGTATATAGCATTACTCTATTAAGAATCGGATGATCCAAATTTTTTATTTTTTTAAATTGTAAGAATTAAATGTGTGGACAAACCTCCAGCAGACATCATAAATGTTGTATAGTTCATATGCGTCTATCTCTGTAGGAGTAAACTATTTAATTTTAAGTAAAGAATTGAAAAGGATTTAAGTTTAAAACTTCCTCAATGACAACTAAGATAGTTTACAACGTATTATACATGCAGAAATCAAAAGGAATAGGCTACATGAAACCTTTCTCCTAATCATTAACTAATGAGTAATACTACATTCAGTCGTGTAGTATTCAAGCGTCATGCAATTGTTTTGAAAAAGAGAGATGTACTATTAAAAATTTAGTATTTTTTCATGTGTCTCGTATTTACTTTTTTATATAGAGAATTGCATGACGTTTACACACTAAACGATTGCAAATATCATTTCTTTTAATTAATAGTATTAAGTAATAAGGACTTCGAGACATTTTTTTTTTCTAAGCAAACATATTATAAATATATTTAACAGTTACAGGATACAATAGTCAACATGGTGGGAGGCCCCAACATTCATCCCAAACCAACAAATACAATACAAGAAATAAATATAAAAAGAGGGATCTGGAGCCAATGACTTGACCTCCACCCACTTCAAAACCACTTCAAGCGGCTTCCTCTTGTGAGAAATGGGTGGGGTTAAGTCATTGGCCCCAAATCCCTCTATTTATATTTATTTCTTGTGTTGTATTTGCTAGTTTAGGATGAATGTTGGGGCCTCCCACCCTGTTAATTAAGTCACAGTGAAGAGTTATATGTTGCATTTTGCTGGTCTGAATTGGTTTCTGGAGACTTGAACTACCTCACTCCCACAATCCTTAGTTAAGGGAAGCAAAAACTTTGGAAGATATCAAACAGAAGATTCACCGAATCACCAGTGGACAACCACCTGGTACTATGGTGGTGTGTGGAGACGTGGAGACCACATGTTATGCTAGGAGAGTGGAGGATAGTCGGATCTAAAGGATTTGTGGTTGCTGGGCCCAAAAATGTCACGTGTGGCGGCAACATGCTCTCAGTGCGGCGGTGTGTGAATCTCACGCGTTGTTTGAGCAGTGCATGTGACTCACTCGTCGCTCTGTTGAACATTCTGCTTAGGTTGTCATGAAGATCGGTGGCTGGGGAGTCCTGCGGTGGGGCGTGTGGAGATCGTTGGGGGCCAGAAAGCAATAGATAGCCTTTCTCCTTACTATGGACGGAAAACTAAATAAAAATTGATAAAATTCAACTTGAATAATTTTTGGACAACCTAGAAGAAAGGGAGCAGAAGCTCCACCTCTCCTTTGGGCAGAAAAGATGAGATGGTTGGATCCTTTGGTAGAGTGAAACAATCGCCTTTAGAGAGAGAGAGAACGAAAAACTCACCCTTCGATCTAGTGTTCAAGACAGTTAGTTATTTATTTCCTCCGTTTCTCAAGTAATTATTAGATATTTTTGGAGTATTCCTATGATGATACGTCATATCAAGTATAATTGTTCCTTGCAATATAAGTATTGATAAAATGAAAATATCACATAATTTGTATTTCGGAATCATGTAATACTTATTCCGAAACAAGTATAATGTATATAGCCATCTTGTACTCCTAATTATACTTGCTGTTATGATAATATTAGTTAATGACTGAGAATTCATTTACCCTAATCCATCCTTTATGAAGGAGGAAGCGAATTCTTTTTCTTTTTTGCAAGGACAATATCGTATATACTCTTTTACCACGTTTGTTTTTAATATAAGATGAAAATTAAAAATTGAATAAAATATTATTAGAATATTTTTTGTAATATTATTTTTTATTTTAAGATTTGAAAAAATTAAATTTTTTATTTTATTTTGTATAAAAATTTAAGAAAATTATAATAATTAAATAAGATAAAATAAATTGAGATCGAATTATAAAAACAAACGAGTCCGAAGGGTGAGCTAACTCCTATTACTAACTACTAACTCTCATCTTCGGGAATATCACATCATTAGTACCAATTCTTATCTCTCTAAAAGCAGTACCAATAACTCAAAACAATCAGAAGAGTAATCTAAAATCTTTTAAGACATCACTTGTTCTTGTTAAAGGACCACACGGGAAGCAGTGGTTAACTTTTCAGAGTAAATACGAGGAAAACAGGGCTTTTTCACAAAGGGAACTGCCAGTGAATGGGAAAACTAGGAATTCAACGTGAAGAGGACGATGAAGAGGATCATCTTAACTTTTGACAGCAACCAAACAATAAAAATACATTGATTAAGTTCAAGCCAAGATCAGAATCTTCTCTATGGGGCTTACATGTCTCTCTCTCATAATTCTTATAGTTGTGGAACATATTTAGAATTTGCAGAGAAACTTAAATCCCGAGACTACAACCAGTTAACCTAAAACTGACAACATCCAATAAGGAGAGAGAAATCTAGAGGGCGGAAATAGCATAGCACGGAATTACAGTTACCAAACGCATCCTAACCATCAAGTGATCAAGATCACTGAACGCAAAGCAAACAGCAGTCTGATAAACAACAAAAGCAAAACATTTTGAAGTAAAATTAAATCCAAAAATGTACATGCCGCTGGAAAATATGCAATATATAGGCGTACCAAGAGGTGGCTAACGGACGATAAAGCCGTTTTAAAAGTACTACGAAACCCAATATCAATCCATGTTGTGAACCCAAAGACCCGAAAAAGTAAGAAGATTACAGGCTTCATGAAAATCATCAACAACACCTTGATAAACAACATCCTACCAAATATTTGTCAGCTGATTGAAAGGGCCACGAGTCTGCCACTCTAATCCTTCTTCTTGTTCTTCAATGGCCCCCAAGGAATCTTGCTCAAGACCTTTGCGTCAATAACTGCGTATTGCTTTTTAATCTCAGCATGTGCTTTCTCAGCAAATTTGTCCACCTGGTCCTCGTACTTTTCGTAGAGCACAGGCAATGTGTTGAGCAAAACGAATGCTGTATTAAAGCCATGAAACAATGTGTTAAGAGCTAATCCATTCAATTTATAACTGATACATGATGCATATAGCAGTCCATTACCTATGTAGAACAGGGTCAAGAAATTGCACCAGTTCCCCGCAATAGACAAGGCCCATAAGCCAGCAATCGCCTAATTCATCACATC
Source organism: Pterocarya stenoptera (assembly GCA_003123785.1). Lineage (NCBI taxonomy): Eukaryota > Viridiplantae > Streptophyta > Magnoliopsida > Fagales > Juglandaceae > Pterocarya > Pterocarya stenoptera. Next base: position 21,402 of record QEOT01000278.1, read on the forward strand.
ATTCCCATATAGTGCGTCAACATAAGCCATAAAAAAGAAAACCAACAGCTCAAAAGTACAAAGTACAATACGAACAAAAAATGCAGTTTATGTAACAAACACTAAAAAACCAATCTCAATTTCTCCAAGAGATGCGGGTAATAATGCAACATCAGCAATACTTCTAAGAGAAAATAAAGCGGGTATGGACATACATATAGGAACTCCTTCAGGTCCCTTCCTGATGCAATATCATGCAGAACGGCAAAAGCACGGTTGATCTCTATCCTCAGTGCAGCAGCAATCTGTAAAACTGGTTCCTCTGGGATATGAAATTCTGGAATGTGTGGTGAACTCCTAAATGATCAAATTGATGCATAAACAAACAGACTAAACATGGAGAAGTCAAAATAATTACACGATTACAACAAGACCAGCAGCCTCACTTGTTGATGAAAGTGGATGCGTTGGACCACAAGAACAGAATTGCAAGAGCGAGAATCAAGATGTGGCAGACCAGAGTCAGCAAATGGTATTCGATCAACTCAAACAGAACCCATAGAACCGTTGCCCCACCAAGCGCTCCCGCTGATATCTTCTTATCCCTCCACAAGAAAACATCGGCCGCTGCGGCATGAAGATCAGATCAACATATGCGTTTGTTTCCCAAGTCGAAATACTGGGAAATCACATTTTCAACTAAGGAAGGAAGATAATATCTCAATTTTTAATTACAAAGTAACATTTGAAAAGTTTACGAACCACAGAAGGTTTCGTAAAGCTAAAAAGTGAAACCCATCTAAAAGAACCGATCACATCAACCGCATTTGAGAGCCAATAAAAATACATCCACAAAACGTATTAATAATACTAAGCAGTGCGGTCCACTCGGATACAAATTCATGCCGCAGTCCAACATCTAAAATCTCTAACATCGTAGTTTAATCATGCCGCAGTCCACTCGGATATAAATTCAGATCTAAATCCAAATTAAAAAAGGCAAAATCTCAAAAGGAAAACAATTTACAAGTAACAACAACAACAATAATAATAATACTAATTGGTGCGGAAGCAATCACAATNTGTCTGTTTCATTTTTATTTTGTTTTTAAAATTCCAACTTAGTCTTTAATCCAAAAATTTCCTTTAATATAAAAAACATTATCTAGCGTCTACATTTTTTAATAATAAGAAAAATTTACAAAAATTAAAAAATCGCATGTCTTTTTATCCAAACAACTTTTCAAACCTATATATTCACTTTAATAAACTTCAATATAAAAGAAATCTCAAAAAATTAAATTATTTAACCAGCATTTTAGTTTTCTTATCTATTTTCACAAGAATTTGTCTATATGCAGTCACATACATCGGATAAGATTTTATACCATATCATATCATATAAACATTTTATTAAGATTTCGTTTGTTTCTGCAATTCCTCTCAACTCATATCATCTCATCATTACAATTTTTTTTAAATTTTTACAGAAAATAAAATAAATAATTTAACTATTTCAAATTTCAAAATAAAAATAATATTAAAAAAATATATTTTAACAATATTTTATTCAACTTTTAATTTTAATATCAATTCATCTTTTCTCATCTGCGAAAACAAATAATTTTCCTTACAAACCCAATAATAATATAAAAAATTATTTTGAAATTTTCATATTATTTTATCCCATCTCATCATTACACTTTTTTCAAATCTCCATACAAAATATAATAAACAATTCAATTTTTTCAAATCTCAAAATAATAATAATATTAAAAAATAATATTTTAAACTTTCATCTAAAATAAAAAATTCTTATCTCACTCCAAACCAATCCTAAGTTTTCAGACGGTGTGATATTATTTATAAATTTTAAATTTTTATATTTACATTTGTTTTTAACAAATGGCAGCAAACAAAATGTTGACGTTGCAGACACGATATTGAGTCATTGAGCAGTAGTTGACAAAGGATTATAGCCAAATTATAAGATATTCAAAGGAAACAGCCGAGAGGCAACACACCTTGACAAGCGTGCCATTCACCTCACCATAACAAACAGCCTTAAAAGTTGAAAGGCTGTGTGTAGATGGCCCGGACTCCAGCTACCAAATTTGTGAACCCCATGCATTCTCTGAATGCGGCAACAGCCAGAAGAAAAAGTTAATTCTCACGGGCCAGCAGAAGAGAAATTTTGCTTAAAAGTGCTCGACACTAGCCTACAAAATAGGCAAAGATGGAAACGATTACTTCCCAACAAAAAAAAACATCACTTTAGGCCTGTAGACCCTCAAAAGTCATGGATCTAACAATGTTTAACCCGAATTCTAGAGCAGATTCAGAAAGTTGGACATGATTTAAATGGACCTACATCCAGATCCCTCCCGTTTCTGTGAGGCAAAACTAAAAGCATTCGTCAAAAAATGCAAACGTGCATATGAGTACAACCACAAGAATTACGCATTAGCCATACCAAGTTAATAGCTAGCGATTGATACCCAAAATTTGGGCCCTGCGCATCTTTTAACTTTTGAAAAGGAAGATATACGTTGAAAGTTTTTCATTTAATCTCATTTTATAATTGCAAATTTTTCAAATTTTTTCATAAAATATAATAAATAATTCAATTTTTTTGAATTATAAAATAATCATAATATTAAAAAAATAATATTATAATAATATTTTATTCAACTTTCAACTTTCATCTCATCTCAACTCACTATCCAAATAACATCTATATCAAGATGAAGTTGAAATAGTAAGTTATTCTGATACTGTTTTCAACTAAAATTATTTTGTAATTTTGTTCAAGCTAATTGCATTTTAGGCTTCGTTTGTTTTCGCTGATGAGATAAAAGTTGAAAGTTAAATAAATTATTATTAGAATATATTTGTTTAGTATTATTTTTGTTTAGGGATTTAAAAAAATTGAATTGTTTATTTTATTTTATGTGAAAATTTGAAAAAATTGTAATGATAAGATGAGATGAGATAAAAAATTTTGTAAAAGTAAACGAAACAGAATCTATATGCAGAGAAGTACCATTTCTCCGAGAAAAAAAACATGGTGGCCTTTTGGTCTACAACTAAAGGGTTGGCTATTGCTTCTTGTTCTTCTTATTGAGATATGGTGATATAATACGGAAGCAAAGCCCAATTCTAGAAGGAGCCCCAAAAGTTGGCAAGGGGGAAAAAGGGGGAGATGATGGTAGAGGTAAACTATTAAGAATAATATACAAATAATTAAATCTCGTCTTCTCATCAGTTTAAGCTTTTGAAATAAGTGGTGATTTCACGATGATCATTTTCTTTATTAAGCGAAATGGGAACGAAAAATTATTCCTTTTTAGTTTGGTGTGCAAGTCACTTTTTCCTTTAAAATGGCATGGAACTCCAATGAAGACATTGTTAAGAAGAGAGCAAAGTGACTGATAAAACCAGATATAGACAGTGCATCCTGCTAAACCTAGATATAATTAATATAGCTGGTGCATTCCAACACAGGAACACTACTTCTGATACGAAATTTCCATCCCACGAGGCTAATAAGACACGATGCACTGCAAAAATCCAAGATCTACAGCATATTTCAAGGCCACTCGGTAAGATTTCACCCCCAGTATAGCAGGGACGCGGAATAAAAGAGAATGCACCGATTGGCATTGCATATGTATATAAACTATGTAGTTTTCCTTGCAATCAGATAGCATGAAAGCAATTTTGAGATTAAATGAATCCAAACTTTAGAAAAAGAAAAAACAAATAAAAAAATTAAGCAGACGAAGCTCTACAAGTATCAGAACATATTATTAGGAATTAGGATTACCTTCTTAGAGCTCAAAGAAGAGAAGCAGAGAGGCCGCCATGCGAAGCTCGGGGAGCGCCACAGCCAACAGGCTAAAAGGACAACGATAAAAGTTCAGGAGATTGTTCTATTTGACCACTATAACCATCTTGAAACACCACAATTTCTAGTCCTTGAAACTGTCCTGTCTTCTTTCGACATGTCCATTTGAGTCATTCCAATTTTAAGGCGGCCATTTCCGATGTGGTTGGTTTGGAATATATGAGATTATTCCTCAGTTTTATGCCGATTCGGAAAAGAGAACATTTCCCCGAATATGCGCGGTGGGTACCCTGGGCCACACCAAATAGAACAGGCCTGGACTAGAGAAGTTTGAACACTATGGGTATCTTTTAGCAGAAAACATGTCCATACTAACATGTATCATTTCACAACTCATTTTGGGTGAGCTCAACCTCAGTACAAAATCTTTTATCTTAACTCTAACCTGCTAAAAAAAAGGGTGGGTCTAAAAGCCCACCGCTGGGCTCCTGTACATTTGAAGGGTTTTTTTTTTTTTTTTTACATATTTTTTTAAAAAAGTTATAATATTATTAAAAAATATTTTTTTTATCAAAAATACTTTCTTAATCATTAAGTAAAGAATAGTCCAAGCATGATGCCTAGCTTTTTCCTTAAAAATAAATAAAAAATAAAAATAAAAAAGAAAGCAAGTTACAAACTTAATTAAGAACCAAACTAGCTGTGACAGTATGGGATTGGTAAACAAATAATCATGACTTGAACATGAAGCTCAATTAATCAGAAGACGACTCCTAGCTATAAACAACTCGATTTCAATACAAACATCATGCACAAAATAGGAACAAAAAATCCACAAAACCTTCACATTCCTAGCATTGAAGATCCTCGAATGCACCGCTTGTCAAGTTAAGAGTCATGGTGCAGTTCATTTCTGCGATCTTCCTCTTCTTAATAATATTCAGTAAATTCACTCTACCATTCAAGCTGGCGTAGCTGTTCAGTTTCAACATCCCTGACATCATATCACTACTAAGGTTCTTGGTATCTGACAGCCTGTTGGATCTTACTTCCACTGCAACATTCATCTTCCGGGTCTCTCTGGCTTTAACACTCCAACGGCCTATTCGAATATCGCCAACATTCATGCCTCCATACAGCACACTCATCGTGCTGTTCTCGAAATTAAACCGGCCGAAATTCGTGTTCTTGATAGTCACCTCGGCGACCAAAGTGGCACTAAACGAAGAAATATTAGACGAGGATGCAGTGCCGACGTTAGACAACCTAAGATTTTTCACTGCGACCGAACTCAAATTCACGTCGGGAAATCTAAAACGTAACACGATTAAGGCAAATACCAATGTGAAGAGGCACAAGATGACTATACCAGCAAAGACATAAACGAAACACTTGCCACTTCGTTCTTTTCTAAGTGCTTTGAACGTGGCAATCTCTTCGTCGCTTCTCTGGTGTATTTTGCTGGGTGCGAAAGGAAGTGAATGATCATGATCTGCCATTTTTTACTTAATAGGGGCTAGAAAGGTTGAGCTAGGAGATGAGGTAGTACTGGGCTTTTTCTTTGGGATTTGGGATATATGGTGAGCAGAAAGATGACCTGAAAAGTGCAGGGAATGGCGTTTGAGGCGAATCATGAAGATATGCATATAAATATATATATATATATATATATATAGGTGTACGTAGAGGACTGGGATATCTTGTATGCACGTAATACAGCATAGAATCTAACCGCGTTGAATGCGTTACTTGGCGGCCTTATTTTGGAGCAGCCACATGCAAGGCCTTCAGCTCTCTATCACGAGGTGGCCGGCTTTTTTGTCCCAAAATATGTTGAGCTGTGTTTTCTTGTAAGTTGATGTAATTTTCTGTTTTGTATAATTTGATGTGATAATTTATTGATGTTGATGTTGATTTTATGCAATTTGATGTTTAAATTTTTTTGGATGTATTTTTAAAATTATAAAAAAGAAAAATGGAGCTGATTGGATGGATTTAAATACACATTATAAAAATATATTAAAAATATAAAGAAATCTAATAATAATAATATGTTATTATTATATAGATAATAATTAATATAATATGGTTTATTTAGAATAGATTAATCAAAATGCAAAAAGTAGTATATTTAACCAAAAATTAGTTAAACCAATTTTTGTAGTATGCATGTAGCTCAATATAAATTAATAAAATTAATGTTAAAAAATAATTATTAATGTTACATTTAACCTGAGGTGGCATTTGGAATAGGTGGATTGATGACATCATGAGTTAAGTAACTGACATGGAGTCACATATATGAATAGGGAAATGCTTTTCTCAGTGGTCACCGATTGAATTTTTTTATTTTTTATTTTTTTTACTTAATTGTTAAGTAACGATTTTAAAATGAATTTCTGATTTTTATATATTTTTTTAAAAAAATTAATAAATTTAAAAAAACTTTTAAAAAAATAAAAATTTCTTTTACCTGTTTGGTGACCTCCTTCTATGAGATCTGAGAGGAGCACCATCCATATGAATATGAATTAATCTTTGTATCAGCCTACACATCACATACCATAATTTTTTTTATTTTTTTTATTTGTTTTTCTTATTAAATGTGTATTATATGGATGATGAATAAAAAAATATAAATGTTTCAAGAAGACTAGAATAAAAAAAAATTTAAAAAAAATAATTTAGTGTGTAGTATGTAGGTTGATGCATAGTAATGCTCAATAAATATTTAGCACGCCAATTTATACAGCACATTTATAGCCAAAAAAGTGACGTTCAAAAAAGTATGTGAAAGATAGATGGAGGAGGCGGATCTAAAAAATATTTATGAAGCATGCATGAAAACGGGCAGGCCGGCAAAGCTGGAGGAAGGGAAGGATCATGTATTGACCAATAAAGGGTTCTTGTCAAAAAAAAAAAAAAAATGTATGGACCAATAATGGGATATATAGTATTAGAATTATTGTTATTTTTAAGGTTTTTACATTATAGTACTTGATATAATTTGATTTAGAATATCTTATAAATCAAATAGTATTTATTTAAGTAATGTGCATAGTATACTCTACATGCCAATTTTATAATATAATAAGAAAAATGATATTTACAGTTATAGAGTGTAAGTGTTACATATTCATTTTAAAAAAAGTGAGTAAATATGGTGTTAACGTTGTGTTTCACACGCCTTTAGGCCAGGTTTTAGTAGCTCAGGTATTTAGAACTAGGTGCACGAAAATAGAGAAAAAGACAACTGAAAGAAGGCAACCTTGGGGCTAATGAGTCGCTGATGCTAAAATCAATAAAATCTGTAGGAAGTTTGTAAATGAGTCAGAGAGTCTAGGGATCAGAACGAATTTCTCGTACCTAAGAGTTGCTATTTATACTAGGAGTCTGGGGGGACAAATTGTGTCTGCTCCATGGAGTCAGTGTTCTTTGTATTGTTCCTTTTGGCAAAATCCTTTAATGCGGCATGGCTCTTCGACGGCGTCAATGATGTGGCATGTAGCTCGGATAATGGTGTCATTAATACTTAATGGTTTCCCGATTTGCTTCACTCTGTTGGTATTCTTAGTGGTCCGTCGTTGCCTTCCATGTCAGAGAATCAAGGGACCCTCGACTTTCTGCCCACTTTGCAGACAAGCATTCAAGGGCTGGACACTATTTGAGGGATCTCCAAGTCGGTGAGTCACATCCCTTGCAACATGTTCCCTTATACAGGTACGTCCAGGGGAGCCTATCCATGGGTCAGGCTAAAGAATCTACTTGTTTTGGGCAGGGCCTTCGCTTCTTGTTCCCTTAGTGTCATTCTCAGGCCCGTTGAGGCAGAGGAGGAAAAATCCCTTACATATGGGACCCATATGAAAAAATTAATTTTTTGATGATAAACTTTACTCTTTTTTTAAATCAGTGTGTGGTGTTTGCACAACCTATAATTGTATATAACATTACTTATATAATAATTATAAATACTATTAGTATGATACGGCAATAATGAACCAATCAATCGCCTTGAATCGTAGAGTACTGTTTTTGCTTCCCAAACTTGGTGCAAAAGCTATCATGCAGGTTATATGGAATTCTCTCCCGACATAAATGAGCTAGGTTTCTTAATTAAGATAAGGATTAAGAAAGACCTAATTGACACATGGGTCCCAAAAAAGAAGAAAAAGATAGCACCATGAAACCCAAGAAATCTTCTATACGTTATTATATTGTTGAGATATATATGCATACGCGTTTGCCTTTCAGCAATCAGCATTTAGCGGCTTATGCCTTTACTTCTTGGCTAAGTCAGGTAATTGATTTAAACTACGATGAAGCAAGAAAGTACTTACACATAAAATATGTTCTATAATACTTTACGAGTAATGTTAGATCTAGTTTTAAGATGTGCAAGCTCTAAATATTTTCTTTGAAAAATAGTGGAAACTACTATTAAAAAATTAATTTTTTCATGTAAGTCTTGTATTTATCCATTATTTTTAAAATGAGTACACATGACTTACACACTCTAAAATTACAAATATCATTTCTCATATTATAGTTGTTTGATAATATTTATATTTTACAGATTTGCAAATAGATTTATTGATAGCAAATTAATATTCGTAAGAGTTATTAACTCACCAGCCCTACACCACACATGACCTGTTGACATGAATTTTTATTTTTTTCCTTCAACATGTGTGTGGTGTAAGACTCTTAACTAGAAATTTTCTATTCTTAATTAAGTATAATTTTTCTTTTAACTGTTACGGGCATCAACTCAAAGCCCATATGTAGAAAATAGTCCAGCCACCGTAGAATTATTTTTAGGGTAATTAACATTTTGGACAGCCCAAGCTTGTCCTGAGCTTGCCACAATCCTTCTCGGCCCAAAAAGAGGATCATTTTGGACTAAAGTAATTTGATGGTATGTTAATAAAAAGAACGCTAGATACAGTAAATATTTTCTGTATCTTTTTGAAAAAGAATGGGTTCATTATTAAAAATTTAAATTTTTTTATGTATATTCTGTATTTATTTTTTTATTTTTATATGAATATACTTGTGTAGCCTATAACTGTAAATATTATTTTTTTTATTAATAATCAATATCAATATCTTTCCAAAAGAAAAAAAAAATGAATATCAATAAGGGAAAAAGTAAAAACCGAACGTGGCCCAATATAATATTCGATGATGAGCCGAAAACCCAATCGAAATTAGCCCAATCGAGCTGGATCGTGAGCTCATTTTGATGTAACTATTTGGAGCTTACAATCAAGACCGGAAACTAGGCTCACCATGGATCACATATTCCCAAGTAAAGTTAGGTTTGAATAGTGAAGAGAGATGAGATCAGTTGAGATGAAACTTAAAAGTTAAATAAAATATTATTTTTTAATATTATTATTGTTTTGAGATTTGAAAAAACTTAATTATTTATTATATTTTATATGAAAATTATAATGATGAGATTAGATGGATTGAGAGTATTTCTCAATCCAAATTGAGCCTAAAGTTAAGGTTTTGAATAAATTAAAATTATTGATGATATTAATTCATATTGAACTATCAATTCTAAAGTTAAAATAATAATATAATATTATGTATTTTAATAATAATTTTTTAAACTTTTTTATATATTAATTAATAATTTAATTCTTACTCAAAATTTTTGTTTTCCAACTATTTTTTATATCAATCTAATTATCCAACATAATATAGCCCTATTTACAAAAAAAAATATTTTATGAAAAATTTGGACATAATATAGCCTTGTTTACTGATGAAAGTTTTAAAAAGAATTTAATAAAGTCTTGTTGATTATTTGTGAATAAAATATTGGTTTGATGGGTGAATAGTGACTCTTAAACCTTGAAAATTCCTTAAAAGTTACTGTAGCTTAAAGTCTAAGCTAAAGGTTTTTCGTTAGTCCAATGCAAGTAATTTATACAAAATTTAGTTATATTTTAGATTTCACTGGCATTTGCCTAATGCAATGCCAGTGCTCTTATATATCGACTTTAACTTACAAAGATTAGCCTGAACGGTGGGGTCTCTAGTCATGTCTTTACTACCTTAGGAGAAATGCCAGATGTAGTCATGGTTGGTTGTGTAAATATCACATGTTCTTTTTAAAAAATAGTGAATTTTATTGTTAAAAAATTAATTTTTTATGCTAATCTTATATTCATTTACTTTTAAAAAAATATAATGTACAACATTTACACACTCTATAATTACAAATATCATTTCTCTTAAATTTCTCCGTCAAATTATTTTCGCCATTCCATAAAAGATACACAATACAATCTTATCACGCATTGTTCACAGACCACTAGCTTTTGAAACTGTTCAATCTGTATAGTAAGTCTATATATCTCGGAATTATAAAGAATATGTGGAATAAAATTATAAAGAATTTTGATCTGTTCAATATGCTTCGAAGGGTATATATAGATTAGTTATTGTGTCATGTCGTTCGACATGAGTACATCATGTTTTAGATCCAACTGATCCAATTTTCATTAGCTGAGTTCATTCAAACTCTTTTTTTCTCACCAATAAGATGATATTATATTCATACTGAACAAAATGTTACATGAGTTGTGGAGATCAATGATTCTCATGCTCAAATAACAATAGAGATTCATCCAGTGTGCCAAAATTGCCCAGGTTTTTCAATGAAAAATACTTTATTCATGAAGAGATTTAATTTCATAAAAATAAACTTATAAACTTGTATCGTTTGATGTGGTACGTCAAATTATAAATTTATTTTTATTATAAAATATATATATATTTATATAGGTGTACGTAGAGGACTGGGATATATTGTATGCACGTAATACAGCATAGAATCTAACCGCGTTGAATGCGTTACTTGGCGGCCTTATTTTGGAGCAGCCACATGCAAGGCCTTCGGCTCTCTATCACGAGGTGGCCGGCTTTTTTGTCCCAAAATATGTTGAGCTGTGTTTTCTTGTAAGTTGATGTAATTTTCTGTTTTGTATAATTTGATGTGATAATTTATTGATGTTGATGTTGATTTTATGCAATTTGATGTTTAAATTTTTTTGGATGTATTTTTAAAATTATAAAAAAGAAAAATGGAGCTGATTGGATGGATTCAAATACACATTATAAAAATATATTAAAAATATAAAGAAATCTAATAATAATAATATGTTATTATTATATAGATAATAATTAATATAATATGGTTTATTTAGAATAGATTAATCAAAATGCAAAAAGTAGTATATTTAACCAAAAATTAGATAAACCAATTTTTGTAGTATGAATGTAGCTCAATATAAATTAATAAAATTAATGTTAAAAAATAATTATTAATGTTACATTTAACCTGAGGTGGCATTTGGAATAGGTGGATTGATGACATCATGAGTTAAGTAACTGACATGGAGTCACAAATATGAATAGGGAAATGCTTTTCTCAGTGGTCACCGATTGAATTTTTTTATTTTTTATTTTTTAACTTAATTGTTAAGTAATGATTTTAAAATGAATTTCTTATTTTTATATATTTTTTAAAAAAAATTAATAAATTTAAAAAAACTTTAAAAAAAATAATAATTTCTTTTACCTGTTCGGTGACCTCCCTCTATGAGATCTGAGAGGAGCACCACCCATATGAATATTTAGCCATGAATATTTAGCACGCCAATTTATACAGCACATTTATAGCCAAAAAAGTGACGTTCAAAAAAGTAGTGTGAAAGATAGATGGAGGAGGCGGATCTAAAAAATATTTATGAAGCAAGCATGAAAACGGGCAGGCCGGTAAAGCGGGAGGAAGGGAAGGATCATGTATGGACCAATAAAGCGTTCTTGTCAAAAAAAAAAAAGTATGGACCAATAATGGGATATATAGTATTAGAATTATTGTTATTTTTAAGGTTTTTACATTATAGTACTTGATATAATTTGATTTAGAATATCTTATAAATCAAATAATATTTATTTAAGTAATGTGCATGGTATACTCTACATGCCAATTTTATAATATAATAAGAAAAATGATATTTGCAGTCATAGAGTGTAAGTATTATATACTCATTTTAAAAAAAGTGAATAAATATTATGTTAACGTTGTGTTTCACACGCTTTTAAACTAGGTTCTAGCAGCTCAGGTATTTAGAACTAGGTGCACAAAAATAGAGAAAAAGACAACTGAAAGAAGGAGACCTTGGGACTAATGAGTCGCTGATGCTAAAATCAATAAAGTCTGTAGGAAGTTTGTAAATGAGTCAGAGAGTCTAGGGATCAGAACGAGTTTCTCGTACCTAAGAGTTGCTATTTATACTAGGAGTCTGGGGGGACAAATTGTGTCTGCTCCATGGAGTCAGTGTTCTTTGTATTGTTCCTTTTGGCAAAATCCTTTAATGCGACATGGCTCTTCGACGGCGTTAATGATGTGGCATGTAGCTCGGATAATAGTGTCATTAATACTTAATGGTTTCCCAATTTGCTTCACTATATTGGTGTCCTTAATGGTCCGTCAATGCCTTCCATGTCAGAGAATCAATGGACCTCGACTTTCTGCCCACTTCATAGACAAGCATTCAAGGGCTAGACACTATTTGAGGGATCTCCAAGTCGATGAGTCACATTCCTTGCAACATGTTCCCTTATACAGGTACGTCCAGGGGAGCCTATCCATGGGTTAGGCTGAAGAATTTACTTGTTTTGGGCAGGGCCTTCGCTTCTTGTCCCCTTAGTGTCATTCTTAGGCCCGTTGAGGCAGAGGAGGAAAAACTCCTTACATATGGGACTCATATGAAAAAATTAATTTTTTAATGATAAACTTCACTATTTTTTTAAATCAGTGTGCGGTGTTTGCACAACCTATAATTGTATATAACATTACTTATATAATAATTATAAATACTATTAGTATGATACGGCAATAATGAACCAATCAATCGCCTTGAATCGTAGAGTACTGTTTTTGCTTCCCAAACTTGGTGCAAAAGCTATCATGCAGGTTATATGGAATTCTCTCCCGACATAAATGAGCTAGGTTTCTTAATTAAGATAAGGATTAAGAAAGACCTAATTGACACATGGGTCCCAAAAAAGAAGAAAAAGATAGCACCATGAAACCCAAGAAATCTTCTACACGTTATTATATTGTTGAGATATATATATATGCATACGCGTTTGCCTTTCAGCAATCAGCATTTAGCGGCTTATGCCTTTACTTCTTGGCTAAGTCAGGTAATTGATTTAAACTACGATGAAGTAAGAAAGTACATACACATAAAATATGTTCTATAATACTTTATGAGTAATGTTAGATCTAGTTTTAAGGTGTGTAAGTTCTAAACACTTTCTTTGAAAAATAGTAAGATCTACTATTAAAAAATTAATTTTTTCATATAAGTCTTGTATTTATCCATTATTTTCAAAATGAGTACGCATGATTTACACACTCTAAAATTACAAATATCATTTCTCATATTATAGCTGTTTGATAATATTTATATTTTACAGATTTGCAAATAGATTTATTGATAGCAAATTAATATATATTCTTAAGAGTTATTAACTCGCCAGCCCTACACCACACATGATCTGTTGACATGAATTTTTAATTTTTATCTTTTTTATATTTTTTTCTTCAATATGTGTGTGGTGTAAGACTGTTAACTAGAATTTTTCTATTCTTAATTAAGTATAAATTTTCTTTTAGCTGTTACGGGCATCAACTCAAAGCCCATATGTAGAAAATAGTCCAGTCACCGTAGAATTATTTTTAGGGTAATTAATATTTTGGACAGTCCAAGCTTGTCCTGAGCTTGCCACAATCCTTCTCGGCCCAAAAAGAGGATCATTTTGAATTTAAGTAATTTGATGGTATGTTAATAAAAAGAACGCTAGATACAGTAAATATTTTCTGTATCTTTTTAAAAAAGAATGGGTTCGTTATTAAAATTTAAATTTTTTAACGTATATTCTATATTTATTTTTTTATTTTTATATGAATACACTTGTGTAGTCTATAACTGTAAATATTATTTTTTTTTATTAATAATCAATATCAATATCTTTCCAAAAGATTATTAATAATCAATATCAATATCTTTCCAAAAGAAAAAATAATGAATACCAACAAGGGAAAAACCGAACGTGGCCCAATATAATATTCGATGATGAACCCAAAACCCAATCGAAATTAGCCCAATCAAGACCCGAAACTAGGCTCACCATGGATCACAGATTCCCAAGTAAAGTTAGGTTTGAATAGTGAAGAGAGATAAGATGAGTTGAGATGAAACTTAAAAGTTGAATAAAATATTATTTTTTAATATTATTATTATTTTAAATTTTAAAAAAAGTTAATTGTTTATTGTATTTTATATAAAAATTTGTGAAAATTATAATGATGAGATTAGATGGATTGAGACTGTTTCTCAATCCAAACTGAGCCTAAAAGTTAAGGTTTTGAATAAATAAAAATTATTGATGATATTAATTCATATTGAACTATCAATTCTAGAGTTAAAATAATAAAATAATATTATGTATTTTAATAATATTTTTTAAAATATTTTTTTATATATTAATTAATAATTTAATTCTTACTCAAAATTTTTGTTTTCCAACTATTTTTAATATCAACCTAATTATCCAACATAATATAGCCCTATTTAGAAAAAAAATATTTCATGAAAAATTTGGACATAATATAGCCTTGTTTACTTATGAAAGTTTTAAAAATAATTTAATAAAGTCTTGTTGATTATTTGTGAATAAAATATTAGTTTGATGGGTGAATAATAACTCTTAAACTTTGAAAATTCCTTAAAAGTTACTGTAGCTCAAAATCGTTTTTCACTAGTCCAATGCAAGTAATTTATACAAAATTTAGCTATATTTTAGATTTCACTGATATTTTCCTAGTGGAATGCCAGTGCTCTTATATATTGACTTTAACTTACGAAGATCAGCCTAAACGGTGGGGTCTCTAGTCATGTCTTCACTACCTTAGGAGAAATGTCAGTTGTAGTCATTATCGGTTGTGTAAATATCGCACGTTCTTTTTAAAAAATAGTAAATTTTATTGTTAAAAAATTAATTTTTTATGTTAATCTTATATTCATTTACTTAAAAAAAACATGATGTACGATATTTACACATTCTATAACTACAAATATCATTTCTCTTAAATTTCTTCTTCAAATTATTTTGGCCATTCCATAAAAGATACACAATACAATCTTATCACAGATTGTTCACAGACCACTAGCTTTTGAAACTGTTCAATCTATATAGTAAGTCTATTTATCTCGGAATTATAAAGAATCTTGATCTGTTCAATATGCTTCGAAGAGTATATATAGATTAATAATTGTCATGTTGTTCGACAGTACATCATGTTTTACATCCAACTGATCCAATTTTCATTAGCTGAGTTCATTCAAAACTCTTTTTTTCTCACCAATAAGATGATATTATATTAATATTGAACAAAACGTTACATGAGTTGTGGAGATCAATGATTCTCATGCACAAATAAAAATAGAGATACATCTAGTGTGCCAAAATTGCCCATCAATGTGCTGGGGTTTTCAACGAGAAATATTTTATTTACAAAGAGAT
>QEOT01000278.1:75296-158977 GCA_003123785.1 Pterocarya stenoptera
ACCAAACATTAAAAATACTAATTCTCACTCCAAGCAAACATTAAAATATGAGTTTCTCACTTTAAGCAAAAATACTATTTGACTTATAATTAAGAAATTTAGATAAGTTTAATCAAATGTTTTTTGTTATTAACATTAAATGACTTTTGAAAATATGATTTTTTAATATTAATTTAATTAGAATATAATTATTATTAATATTAAATTGGTAGAATTATAAAGTGTGATACAAATAAATTAAATAAAAAATTATTAATTTAATAATATTTTTTTATTATATAGAGAATAATGGCTAATCCAATGTTGGGATTGAATTTAAATGAAATAAGCAAATGTAAAAAAGTGTGATATTGGTTAAATTTTAAGATACATTTGATCAAGTCAATGAAGATGCTCTAAACCATAGGTTACTATAGGCATGAAGGGAGGGGTCCATGTGGGCGCCCCTCCCGCCCTCCTGCTAACAACAATCTTATCGCACATTGTTCACAGACCACTAGCATTTGAAACTGTTCAATCTATATAGTAAGTCTATTTATCTCGAAATTATAAAGAATATGCGGAGTAAAATTATATAGAATCTTCATATGTTAAATATGCTTCGAAGAGTATATATAGATTAGTTATTGTTTCATGTTGTTCGACAGTACATCATGTTTTACATCCAACTGATCCAATTTTCATTAGCTGAGTTCATTCAAAAATATTTTTTTCTCACCAATAAGATGATATTATGTTAATATTGAACAAAATGTTACATGAGTTGTGGAGATTAGAAGTGTAAACAGGCCGGTCCGGTCCGGTCATGGACTGAATTTTTTCGGTCTATGGTCGGACCGGACCAAACTCCCATAGAGATCGGACCAGACCAGTAGTCATTGGTCCGGTCTGGTCCATTTGGTCCAGCCTTTTTTCTTTTTTTTTTTTCACATCAATTAATAAAAAAATTTATTTATAATACTAAATTAAACTAAGTGACTTATTAATATGGATTATGTAACAAACTCAATAAAAAAATATTTTATATGGTTAATGATAATAAATTAGATGAAAATTACATTATTCATGATATTAATTATTACTTTATTACTAACTTAAAGTATGTTCATACATAATGAGCCATATACAACTTTTAACATTTTGTATATGAAGCAGTGAGCATAAATAATTTAATTATCTATACATATTACATCCATAATTGAGAAAGATACATATTTAACATACTATTATAAATAAGTATAAAATATTTAATTATACATACTATTATAAATTTATAAATTATACATATATTATAATTTATACTATAACTCTTAATACTTAATAGTATTAATAATACTTAATAGTATTAATAATACTTTAAAGAATATATTAATATATTGATATTAAATATATATAGTTATAGACTTATAGTGATTAGTTATTATGAATTATGATCAGTATAACTATATAATAATATTAGTATAAAGTATTAGACTATTAATAATATAATATAGCTATATATTAGTAATATTAGTATAAGTGTAACTGTATAACTATAGTCTATACTTAATTATAATATGGTATAATTATATATTAGTTAGTGATAGGATTACGTTAGATGAAAATTATATAATTAATTATATATATATTTTTTAAGGTTCGATTTGGTTCGGTCCGGTCTGAAAAACACGTGGACCGTGGACCGGACCAAATGAATTCGATTCTATAAAATTCAGATCATGGACAGGACCGAATGAACTCAGTCCAGTCCAGTCAGTTCTTTTGGTCCAGACCGCTTGATAAACACCCCTAGTGGAGATCAATGATTCTCATGCACAAATAACAATAGAGATACATCCAGTGTGCCAAAATTGCCCATTAATGGGCTGGATTTTCCAATGAGAAATATTTTATTCACAAAAAGATTTAATTTTATAAAATAAACTTATAAACTTGTATCGCTTGATGTGGTACGTCAGATTGTAAATTTATTTTTATTATAAAATATATATAACGAATCACATGAATTCATCAGATTGCAAATTTAGTTACCTTTGCATGAAAGGAGTACTGGTAAAAATTTCATGAGGTATTCTAATTATAGGTTGTCGCAAAAAATCATCTATATTAGCTTTAAGTCTTAAAAAGATATTTAGTTTGTCGCTAGCTAGATTTTTAAAAGTTCCAAAATGTCGTTTTCTAGTCTCGTTTGCTTTTAAAATTAAAATCCAAAATTTTCAAAATTTTGAAAACTTTTCGTCTTATTATTAAATTTTCTCTATTTTTCACACAAAATAAAATAAACAATTCAATTTTTTTAAATCTTAAAATAAAAATAATATTAAAAAAATATATTCTAACAATATTTTAAATATATATAATGAAATATATATTATCTGACCAATAATTACTAAAATATTAGACATTTTAAGACGTCTTGAATTTAATAGTTAAGTAAATTGAGAGATTATATAAGTATATAATGAACAAATATTAAGGTATTTCATTTGCAATGATATTAATTAAGGTCCTTATCAGGGGTACTCGAATCCCGGCCCCCACATGCAACTGGGCTACATATATGCCACCGAATTTATCTAGAAGCCCCCTCCTCCGGTCTAATCAATTCTTGATTAAAGTATTGGGCCTTTAAATTTTGATTCAAATCCTTCTTTTTTCAACCGGAGTTGTTTTCATTGGACCCGTGGTAATCGTGTCATGTACCGAAAGTAGTATCGTTTTTTGGACATGGCCAGAGGGGTCAAAATCTCGAATATAGTTGATTGACCATTTAACGTTACATGTTAACGTTTCTGTTGAATAACTCATGTCTTTTAAAACTGATTTTTTTTTTTTTTTTTTTTTTTTTTAAAGTTTTGAAATTTTATTTAAATTGAACTGCTCAAAACCCCATGGATCGGAGGAAGTAGGTAAAGCTGGTGCCTGCGAGCGGCCAAGTCAACGATTACGGCAGTGACTTCAACAGCTTGTCCGGTCGTTGATCACACTTGCGACCGTTAATCGTCTTTAATAATTGAATTCGGCATGCATGTGATTTTTATATCAAGATTTGAAAATATACAATGACGAGGTGAGATGAAATAAAAATGAGATTTTAGTCTTTATCTTTAAAGATAACCTAATTATCAGATTTATATGAAAAATCTATATTTAAACGATATATTTCTTTCTTTTTCAAAAAAGAATGTGTCAGATTTACGCATCATTATAATTACTCAAAAAATATATTTAACTAAACACCAAGATATAGAGGTACGTACTCATGATAATTTTATATTCACTCTCACAGTATATAATTATATAAGAATAAAAGCAAGCAAACATCTATCAAATATGAAATATATAGATCGACCGGAGATGAAATAAAAGAAATAAGATATTACTGATCAAAACGAACAGGCTGATCATCAAGTTTTCACTTGCACTTCAAATATCGGAGCTCATAAGGTGAAACTGCAATATTGATAGTCATCGAGCAGTTCATTTCGGCGGACTTCTTCTTCTTCATCACAAACATCAATTCCACTTTCCCGCTGAGCTTGGCCTGGATTGTCAGCGTCAAGTTCCCGCCACTCAACGAACTTCCAAGATTCGAAGTGCTTTGCAGGTCCTTCGAATTCACATTAAAAGTAACGCTTTCTTTCTTAGTCGAAAGCATCCCAGCCTTTCCCTTAGGAATACTAACCTCACCCACCTTCACGCCGTCGTACATGAACGTGGCAGTGGCGCTGTCATACTTGTAGGGACCGAAGTTGGTGTTCTTAACCCTAACTTGGGTTGTGAAGCTTATGTTAAAGGAAGGCGATGGTTCAGTGCTAGTGCTCCCGTTCTGGTACGTCACAGCCGTGCCCAACCTCACCTTTGGGGTCTTAACTTTCAACACAGTGACGGAAAAGACAGCGATGACTATGGCCTGAAACACAACAAATATAGCAATATATATGGCCAACTTGATCCTTTTCTTCCGGCGGAGCTCATCGGGGTTCAAGGTCGCCGATTCTTCATCGCTTCTGGGGTATCCATTTGCTGGTGCCAAGGGATAGGCAGGCTGGTGATTTGTCTTGTCGGCCATTTTGCTTGATTTGCTACTTCGAAAAGTGAAAAGAAATGAACTCTTCGAATTATATATATGATCTCTTTGATCTTTTGGCTTGCTCAGGATGAGAACTGGATGGAAGAGATGTTTGTGGTTGTGGTGGGAGAGATATGTGCTATATATATATAAAGGTTTACATAAAATAATTTTATAGTGTTTGACGGAATAAATAATGGGGTAGAGCTTCGTGGAAAATGGGATCAGTACACTTGACTGGGAAATGTTAAATTAATCGGTATGTCGCAATCAAACGCGCCTGAGGAGTTGGAATTTTTGGGCTTCTAGAGGCCGGATATTGATTATTATAAGTAATGTCCTATAGTTTACTTTCGTGATACTTGCATATAATATGCGCACCTTTTTCTGTATTGATATTTTTAATAAATAATGCTAGTTGTATCGATAAAAATGATTAATTAAATTTTTAATTTTTAATTTTTATTTAATAGTTAAGGAAGTGATACTATTAGTGAATTAGTATTTTTTAAATATTTGAATATGTATAAAAAAAAATATTAAAAGAAAAAAAAAATAAAATAAAAAAAACATATTTGCACTAGTCCGTTGTTTTTCTCGGTTAAATCTCTCTGTCCGAGTGGCACGGTCCAATATCTAAAGTTCTATCCGACGTTGAACAAATAAACTTGATCCATATATATATATATATATATATATCACGGTTTTAGACGAGAGCATGATATATATCACGGTTTTTCCCTTGAAAAAGAAAAGGGATTCGAGACTTGATTCATCATGTGATCGTAGATCTTATCGAGAATTTATGAGATAATAAAAATTAAAGGTACTATATATATAGTGTTGGTAAATAATATGTGAAAGAAAAATTCGATTTATAAACTGGTAATGTGGATAATCTATTTAGTAAAATGTTAATATGATATGATTTTATTTGGAAGAAAAATTTTAAATTTTAAAATTTATTATTTAAATTATGTGAATTATGTACTCTGCATACCAGTTTAAGAATATAATAATTTTATGTTAGAAAATCATTCTATCCATCTTAAAAATCAATGTCATTCTATCTATCTTAAGAGATGAAATATACATATAATTTACTTGCTCTAGAATCCTAATTAACTTGAAGTTAAAATGAGTGGAATTTTATAACAATCGTGAAAGCGAAGTTTCGGGCATCCACCGTCGTTGACTGGTGCACATGACAAACGATAAAAAGAGCAAAGATCAGTACCCCACGACACCATCCATCAATTCATAAATATATACGTACAATCCATCAATTGGCAGGTTTGGATATCAAAGGTTTGATATCTAAGACAACTTTGATATGATATCGACAAAATATAAAATTTTGAGTAATGCTATACAACCTCTTTAATCTCTACACACTATATTTTTTTAAATTTTAATATTTTTTAATATTTAAATTTTTTTTTGAGTTTATTCTTTTTAAACTGATTTAATTTTTCTATTCATTATTCATTTATTAAATATTTAATAATAATAAAAAAAATGTAGTGTGTGGAGGTTGTGTGAATAGTAAGAGGTTGAGTAGATTTTTTCTAAAATTTTTATCTCATCTCATTTCATCATTATATATTTTTTAAATTTTCATATAAAATATAATAAACAATTCAATTTTTTCAAATCTCAAAACACTAATAATATTAAAAAATAATATTTTAAATTTTTATCTAAAACTAAAAATTATCATCTCACACTCCAAATCTACCAGAATGTTCTCCCCTCAACCAATGTAACTGGCCTGCACGGCCAAGCAATTATTTCTTTTTATTTTCTTTTTCTTTTTCAGACATTTTTATTTCTGTATTTTTTTAAACCTATATATTAGGATTATAATTTTAATGCTTATAAGAAAAAAGAAGTATAATTTTAAGAGGCACCACTAATTTATCAATGTTTAATTTTAAGATCGTGACATGAATATTTTCTCAGGCTGATACGCTACCCATAGAAACCGATGGAAGATGCTAGCTAGCTAGCGGGCAATAGAAGCAACAGACATTGATTTGATTTTTTAGCTGCAAGCAGAGCAGGCGAGGTGTTCTTTTCCTTTCTTTTTTCCCCTAAGCAGATCAAGGTTTTCTTGTCTACAGACTACACCCTTTAGCATGCAGTGCAGCAGTATACTTCCTCAACAGGCGAGCTTCCACAACAATCATGCTTGTAATTCCCTACAATAATTCTGATCAGCCACGCCCCAAGAGAGTGCATTGTTAGGTTGATCACGTACGCTCCTTTTGGATACTAGTGTATCTTAGATAATTTATAAATAATAGTCATATTAAGAATAATAGTGAAATAGTAGTATCAGAATATTGAAAACAGTTGTATTCTCAAACAGATTCTCAGTCTACCATGATCATCATGTACATGTTTTTTTAATAAAAAATATCTCCAATGGATTTTTTTATTTTTTAAATTACTTATCAAGATAGATAGGAAATTAATTGATTTTTATTTGGGCAATGCTCGGGTGCTAACCAAATGTGCACCCCAAATATGCACACCAATACAAATGGCTTTTTTTTTTTAAGCATTTTTTAAACATCCTAATAATCATTAAGAAATTAAAAAAAAAAAATACAAATTCACTAATAGCTAGTCACTTTGTATCATTAAGAAAAGAAAAAAAAAATTATATATATATGAGTGGGCATATTTGGTAGATATATTTGAGAGTCATACTATCATTTTCTTTTTTATTTTCTAAATTATTTATCAAGGCAGACATGAAATTTGATAGAAGCGATCGAGTTGTCTATAAGCTATATGGATTTAATTACCGATGCATGAATTATAAGTAAATGGCGGCGAAAACCATAGGTTATCTATATATGCATATAATTATATAACCAACTATATATCTAATTACAAATTAAACCGAAGAGCCACCTATAGAGAGAAATTAAGGGAGGGCCGGCGAAGGATAAAGTGGTCGGAAGATCAAGGCTTGCAAGAAAATAGTAACGATAATAACCATAACAAATTCAACATACATGAGAACCTTCCTCCTCGAAAAGTAGTAATAAGTTTGTCTTACAATAATTAAAATTCAAGCTAGCAGCAAGTGCCAAAACATGTTATTCACAATCTATGAAATCTCTCGACCGTTTTAACCTTTAATTATTAGGTTATTGGGAAAGTTCCTCGACCACATCACATTTTGGTGAAAAGGTGTTAACGGGAGATCCTTCGACCGTTTTAACATTTAATTATTAAGCTAGTGGGAGAGTCCCTCAATTACGTCACATTTTGACGAGAATATGTTAACGGAAGATCTCTCGACTGTTTTACCTTTAAGTATTAGGCTAGTGGGAAAGTCTCTCAACCACGTCACATTTTGACAAGAAGGTGTTAACGGGAGATCCCTCTACCATTTTACCTTTGAATTTGAGGCTAGTGGGAGAGTTCATTGACCATGCCACCTTTAGGCGAGAAGGTGTTAACGAGAGATCTATCGACCATTTTAACCTTCAATTATTAGGCTAGTGAGAGAGTCCTTCGACCACGTAACCTTTTGGTGAGAAGGTGTTAATGGGAGATACCTCAACCATTTTAATGTTTAATTATTAGGCTAGTGGGAGAGTCCATCGACCACGTCACCTTTTGGCGAGAATGTGTTAATAGGAGATCCCTCGACTGTTTTACCTTTAAGTATTAGGTTAGTAGGAGAGTTCATCGACCACGTCACCTTTTGGCGAGAAGGTGTTAACGGGAGATCGCTTGACCGTCTTACCTTTGAATTTGAGACTATTGGGAGAGTTCCTCGACCACGTTGCCTTCAGTAGAGAAATCCCTTATTTTGGGTTGTCACAAAAATTAACAAGTAAATATGAAACAAAAATTTTAGAACACCGCCATTTATTATTGGAAATGGGAGTGACAAGTAAATTAATGAAACAGAAATTTTACATATCTTTCCCTTAGGCGTAATATTTTCATAGATGCTCTGCATTTTATGGGTGAGGTAGTGCACGCCCCGTGGCATCTTTGAGGTGGTAAGTTCCCGGCCTGTGGCTTGCAATCACGACATAAGGGCCTTCCCATCGAGGGCCTAACTTTCCTTCTTCTCTCGTGGTGTCACTAGTCTCCTTTAGCACCAAATCGTCGATTTTGAAAGATTTGGGTCTCACTTTTTTGTTGAAGTACTGCTCTACCTTCTTTTTAGAAGCTGCAACTCTGGCTTCTGTATCCGTCCTTATTTCCTCCAACATATCTAAGTTTTCTTCCAAGCTCACCACGTTTAGTTTTGGGTCAAAGCTTTCCCTTTTGTCGCTTGGCAATACCACTTCTATTAGAATCATGGCCTCACTTCTGTAAGCTAAGACAAAAGGTGTTTCTCCCGTTGAGGTTTTTGGTGTTGTTTTGTAAGCCCATAAGGTCTCTGGAGTTCGTCGGCCCATACTCCCATTTTGTCGCCCATCATCTTTTTCAATATCCCCACGATGGTTTTATTGATTGCTTCAACTTGCCCATTCGTCTAGGGGTGGCCCGGGGAGGAGTACTTAACTTTGATTCTTAGCTCCACACACCATTGGCTATAGTGTTTGGAATCGAACTGCCTTCCATTATTAGAAATGATACACTGAGGTATCCTGAATCTGCTTATTACTGCCTTCCACAGGAACTTTGTCACACTTTGAGTTGTTATTGTAGCCATCGCCTCTGCCTCTGCCCACTTCGTAAAGTAGTTGACGGCTACAATGATAAACTTGATTCCTCCTTTATTGGGGGGCATAGGGCCTGCTAAGTCTATCTCCCGTTGGGCGAATGACCATGATGAGGTTATGGATCGTAGCTCCTGGGATTGGTGCATGAATCTAGCATTGGATACACTTTTTCACGAATTCTTTCGCATATTTGAGCGTGTTTGACCAGTAGTATATTGCCCTCACAATTTTTGTGGCGAGTGACTGTCCTCCTGAATGACTCCCGCATATTCTCTCGTGTATTTCCTTCATTACGTACTTTGCTTCCTCCCTTGTTATACATCGCAACAATGGGTTTGAAAAATCTTGCTTGTAAAGCACCCAGTCTACTATAGTAAAACGGGTCACCCTGCTTTTTAATTTTCTCGCCTCTTCCTGAGTTAGGGCAATATCCCCCATCTCCAAATATTTTTTTATATCAGCAGCCCATCCTAGTGTACTTTTGCCAATTTGCAAACTTTCCTCTCCCACTTCAAGACTAGCTACCGTTCGCAAATCAACCTTTCATGGCAGTGCCTCTTCTTGCTTTGCTGAGGCTGCTAGTGCCAATCGGTCAGCTTTGAAGTTATCTCTTTGAGGTATCTTCTCGATTCGAAAGTATTTGAGGTATTTGAACTGCTCCTGAACTAGATGAAGGTATTTTATTAGCTTGGTTCCTCTCTCCAAGTATTCTCTGTGACCTACCCACCTACTATTTGTGAATCGGCTCTCATCTCAACTTCCTCGCCTCCTAACATCATTGTTATTTCTAAGCCAGCGAGCACTGCTTCATATTCGGTTTCGTTGTTTGTTACCTTGAGATATAATCGCACTGCATGGTACGACTCTTCTCCTTCCTTTGTTACCACGTACACGCAAACTCCTCCTCCTGCTCTACAAGATGATCCATCTACATACACTCGCCATGGATTCTTCTCAAGTGACTTATGGATTTCTTTTCTAAAATTTGAAAACTCTACAACGAAGTCGGCCAAGATTTGTCCCTTTATGGCGCTTTTTGGTATGAAACTTCTGTCAAACTCACTTAACTCGATTGACCATTTGACTAGTCACCCCGAGGTGTCTAATTTCTACAACACCCTTTGTAGAGGTTCTCTACAGGCTCTCTACATGCACTCTCTACCAATTCTCTAGAGGGACTCTCCTAAGACTAAATTCTCTTATAGTATTGAGCGATATGTGAGGCCATTAGACATTGTAAAATCATCACCTGATATAGTGGATTTTGCCCCTAACAACCAGTGGACGTAAGCTTTTATGCCGAATCACGTAAATTCATATGTCTCTCTTCTATTTATTTTTATTTGCTTATTTATTATTTATGTTATAGATGAACGCAACAAACACCGTATCGAAGCCGAATCACCAACGTGGGTCGAAGATGACTCTTTCTTCATTTCTGGTTTGTTATGTAATTTTTGGCATTAACAGTCTGGCTTCTCAAATCAACAGTCATGGTGCAATTCATATCCGCAGTCTTGCGCTTCATCATCATCTTCATTTGCGTCACCTTGCCTCTCAATCTCGCAAGGCATATCAATGTCAAATTCCCGGAATTCAGCTCATTGTTCAACTCTGCACCATCTGTGATGACCCCATTCGAGCTAACATCAATCGTAACATTCATCCTCTTCGTCTTCCTAGCTTTGGCACGTCCCTTGATGATATCTCCATCACCCACAACCACATTCGCAAAAGTTACATTAGCAATGCTTTTGTCAAACTTGAAATGCTCAAAATTCTTGTTCTTCACTGCAATTTCAGCATTCAAAGTCACGGTGAAGAAGGCTGGAGAGTTTGGTGCATTATAGGTGAGGTTCTACACCGTCATGGATCTTAGTTGCCTAACGCTAGGAGTTTTGATGCGCACCACTGTCAATGCGAAAACCAGAATGATTATGGCCTGGACCGGAACACGACACCAGTTATGATATATGCATAGCATTTCCTGTTCTGCATGTTCTTAATTTTCTCCGACTCCAATATGGCTTGGAGCTCACCAGATTAAGCGATTCCCTTTCAGCCTTTTCGCTAGATTTGTAAAAGTAAATTAATTAGTTGTTTTATGTTATAGGAGTTGGCTGATTGCTTAATTTCAAAATATAATTATAGGGAGCCAAGGAGTTAGCATACATTAATTCTAATCTAGTGATCTTCGTGAAAAATGAACATGATTAATGTGGAAGTAAGAGTTTTCTTATTGGGCGTCATGATGAGAATGAAAGATCTTCGTAGCTTGCTGTAAAAAAATTTATGAGCCTAACTCATCTCATAAAACCGGTTCTACAAGAGATGATTATTCATTCCTTATAAACATGCCAAAGACTTTGTTTACAAGCAATGTGAGATTATTCGTCAACACCCTCCCTCACGTGGAGGCTAATATTTTTCCTGATCCTTATCACGAGATAAGTAGTGTGGGCCCCCATTCATCCTGTGACAAGCTTTGATACTATGAAGAAATTTATGGGCCTAACTCATTTTATAAAAGTGGTTATACAAGATATGATTGTCTATTCCTTTGAAACATGTCCAAGACCTTTGTCTATAGACAAAGCGAGATTATTTCTCAACACTCTGATTATTCATGTCAAATGTCAATAGAGGCTCATGGGCGACTTTAAAAGTATTGAAAATAGGACTGAGTGAAGCTTAATTCCAATTAGCATTCCCCACAATTTTTCTTACCTGAATATTTTTTTTAAATTTGGAGAGAGAGAGTGAAACATAGTACGTGGATCGATCTCATTACATCTAATATCAGCATTTCTCTATAAATACCATTTTATACAGTAAGATTAATGTCGTGTCTATCTCTTTTTAAATTGTAGAAACAGGTTAGGTTTGGTAACTAAGTTTAAATATAAAATTTTCATCTCATCTCATCTTATCATTACAATTTTCTTAAATTCTCATATAAAAAATAATAAACAATTAAATTTTTTCAAATTCTAATTTAATTTTTTCAAATCTCAAAACAATAATAATATTAAAATATAATATTTTAAACTTTTATCTAAAATAAAAAATTCTTATCTCACTTCCCAAACCTAACCAATCCACTTTAGAGAACAAATTATGGGTATATCACGGCCTTCATGCATGGCAATTGGAGAGCAAATGCATGCAACCTTCATGGCAATTGGTTTACACGTACCAACTGTCAGAAACAAGTCGATGTAGAGAGTTGAGAATAGGCCAATTGGACATGAAATCAAATTTATTCCTGCAAAAGCGTGTGATTTTTTGAATAGTGGCTCACGCGAGTCCGGAATACTGCGTACGCTATGGTCCAAGCTGAAGCAGGATGGATGGGGTTGTCAGCAGGCGAGGGGGCCTTGACTTTGGGGGTTCATCTCACTCTTTTTCACATATCATGCCAAAGTATGAAAAGCAAGTAAGGGTTCACTTTCGAGAAACCTTACTCAAAATTCAAATTCACATGCACTAAGTCAATCGCCTTGTTTTTATATTCAAACTTAATTGGTTTTAAATTACTCTATTGTTTCCGTTTGCGTTGAGATTCTTCTGTCAAAATATCAGCATTAATTTGATGTGATATATGGTATCAATTAATCTTGTCAGCTTAGATGTGAATTCATCGCATGTATGAAACCAAAGAAATTAGGAGAGGTTGTTTAATTTCCTTAATAATAATTGACGTACGTGGATCGACCGATGATGAACCACTAGTACCATTAATGAAAGAGAGCTTCTCCCAGCCGGTCGGGTGAAACCCAGTTTTAACACCGGCCAATAAAATTTTGTCGCGTAGGACATATAACAAATCCTCATTGAGTAAACCTTCTGGTCAGTACATCTGAAGTAGGCTTGAGAACAGCATCCAATAAAATAAGGCCACGTAGCCTACCTTTTACTGAAGAAATAATTGTGCACCGCACCGAAACTCGTTTCTCTCTCTTTGAAACGCATCGCACAGAAGTTGTTCTCTCCCTCATGCTCGTCTGTCTCTCTCGAAGAGCTCGTCTCTCTCTCTCTCTCATCAAATACCCATCGAAGCTCGTCTCTCTCTCTCTCTCTTCAAAAACGTATCGTACAGAATTTATTCGAGTATGGATCTGTATGAGTTATGGAAAAGTGCGGAATTTATTTTTGAAAACCCAATATATTTTTGAAAAAAAGCACAAACTGCAGATAGCACAGCCCAAAAGTTATAAATTGTAATGAAAATAGTGACCCCCAATAACAACTATAATTGGACAGACATAAAAGGGGGCTGTAAAAGCAAACTATATGGAGGACGACGGTGGTGGCTGGGGGTTGACTACATCGGTCTAGTGGCTGTGTCAATCTGGTGGTGGCTGCGTCCGGCTAGTTGTAGCGTCTGTTGGCGGCAGCGGGGAGGTTGGTGGCGGCAACGTCTGGATGGGGGTGGGAACGTGCGGCTGGGTGAGGTGAAAATGAAATGATGAGTGAAAATATGTTCAGAGACTTTTGGAAAAAAATCTGATGCGATGATCCTCATAGCATGATTTACTATATTAGTGACGTGGTAATTTTTTATTTAAGGCTGGTTTCACCCAAATAACAGAAGGTACCGCTCCAAAGCGGTTCTCATACTACATATAGTCATGGAATGTGCAAGCGTCGCGGAATCATTTTGAAAAAGAGTAGGGTCCACTATTAAAAAATTAATTTTTTTATGTAGATTCTGTATTTATTTATTTTTTTCAAAGAAATTACGTGGCGCTTGCGCATTCCATAATTATAAATATCATTTCTCATTTAGAATATTAATCATCAGTTGTATGAGTTTATTATCATTATTTTTTTTACCAAAATAAATTTTACAAATGAAAACTAGAATATATAAAAAGAAAATCTCCACCTTTTGAAAAGAAATTTTAAATTCGAGACATCAAGAAAGTTTTTTTTTTTTTTATATGTATAAATTAAGAGCAATGCTAATTGCAAGTAAGTGCATCCATGCGGAAGATACACTACCCGCGTTCACACTTTTGATATATGATCATAGTTTACTTTGTAAAAAAATTTAAAATTTTGAACTTATTTTGCAAATCAAATTATATATATTATGTCAACTCGTGTAGAGGATGTGAAGTAATATGTACTCTCGCATGCTTGTAAATATAATTTTACATAAATTCAGGCTTAATTCGCTGCTTCAATAGTACTATATATAGAACTTATGATCATGGGTGACAAAAACATAGTGGTGAATGTCGACACTTTGCAAGTTGCAAGCATGAATTTAGGATTTGAATATTTTCTTTAGTGGGATAGGGTGTGAATTTTGAAAGGCCAACGATTCCATATATGACCACCAAACTATGAATCAGGTTGACCAAAGAAAAAACTAGCTAGGTAGGCTAAGATTCTTTCCATCGAGAATCATGCATTTAATTTGTTACTCATGAGGCGGCTGGTCATGCATGTCATCTCAAGATCGTGCTTTTATATACAGTTCGCATAACTATTGAAAAAAGCTTTTTTCTTTTGGCCAATACAGATCAGGATCGATCGATCGGACCCGAATATATATTTTACATGATATCTTTCGTCACCGACGATAAGAATATTCATTATTATTTTAATAGTCCTTAATTTGCAAGAATACTTTGATATATATATATATATATTACTAGTAAACAACATTAATTTCAAGAGTTCTTGTCTCCAAAAATAGGAATTAAAAAGGAAAAATTTTTAAAAAAAAATGAAATCCTACATTAGAAATATATACAACATAAATATGCATGATTTATAATATATATATATATATACACTATGATGGGTATTAAAAAAAAACAACAACGTCTTGTCATATACCAATACCGATAGATGAAATTTTTGAACGAAAACAATAGGTTGAAATTAAATTCTTAGGTTAAGTGGTGGGCAATATGATTAATAATCATAATATGACGAGGTTTGAAAGTCTTCCAATTTCTTAAAGGTGACTACCTCGTTTGACATTTTGACTTCTTCAATTAGCTAGATCGACTTGATAGTATGCATGGTTCGGGTCCTGGCGGTCAAATTATATACAGTGCTGCAATTCATGGTTGTGGAGGTTAATTAATTAGAAGGAGCTTTTCTATTTCTCAATTAATTAACCTGTATGTTTTAAACCATGGCTTATTTCAAAAATTTAATTTATTAATAGGAAGAGTTAGATTTAATTATTTGCATTATATTCTTAAGACTTTCCGACTCTCACGTATGGGCCAAACTCACACTCGATGAGTGAATCTAACACGTTAAATATTTAACTAAACGAAGTAGATCAGTGTAGAGTTAGTAGTATTTGAACTCAAGACATCTTTTATGATATCATGTTAAATCAAAACTTAACCCAAAAATATAAACTGATAAAAAAGTATAAATTTAATTATTTGTTTTATATTTTTAACTAACTAAGAAATTACTGGAAATGACTTTGAATATATACTCGCTCTGAAATGTTTTTGAGCAATGGATAATTATTAAGTAGTAATCTCAAAGTACACATGATACATGGTATATTTATTCTATTAGAATATCATACTAATTGAATTAATATTTTTATAAATTATATAAATTATATGACATGTCGTAATAAAATAAGAGTAGGACTGATATATATATATATATATGAAATAAATTAGCTAGGTGAAGATCACGGGTTTAGATTATTTTTTTAAAAACTTTATCATGTAACACGTGTTTGAGAGATCACTTTGACTAGTATTAGTATAATGATGAGATTGCCAACAGAAGCTTCTATCAAGTATCTACAGTACTACCATGTTTGCCTCTGAGTCTTGTCCTGGCAGCGAAAGAGCGTTAAACATTATTAGGCCACTAATTAAGAATTAAACAATGTTGTTAAGTCTGCCGGCCCACTATGTCAAATACAACGTCCAGCTAGCCTTTCTTTGATTTTAATTAATCCTTGTTGCATATAATTAAGTGGATTTTAATAGTACTTTACCTCATAATTAATTTGTCACTTCATGCACATGACCCAATTACTTTGAACATAAGTTGAAATTTAGGCATCCATTAACATCATGTAGTACTCCAAATTTGAATTATAAGTAGTTGTATTTTGTCCCCCTATTAAAACCATACCACATTACTTCTTTTTGTCTATCTTTTAGTTAGGTTTTAACATTAATCATGCCGATTGTTACATTTGGACATCAACTCCTAATGTGCTACGATTGTCTATTTGTGATCGATATGCCAAATAGTCTATTTATGATCTATACGATTGTTCATTCTCCATGACTTCCATGCCTAATAAGATCAGAAACCAAACGAAATTGATTACCCAAAACTAAGGCAATTAAGCAGATCTATCATGTAGGTGATCCGATCATTCCATCGAAACCCCAAAAAAAAAAAAAAAACACTAGTGGATAATTGTTACGTAATAAGGCAAAAAACAGAAAGTAACCCAAACTTCAATATCAAGAATGAAAAGCATATATCTCCTATAGAATGATACTGTTAGCATCCCGTTTGGATGTTATTATTTTAAATCATTTGTGAATAGTAGTAAAATAGTTCATGAATAATAGTAAAATAATATATAGTGAACTGTTTGTATATAGTAGTGAACTGTTTATGAATTGTAGTGAAATAATCTAAGAAGGGTCATGCTACGAAGACCAATGGTCTACCGATAGCTGACCGATAATTTTATTTTTATTTTAAGTTTTTTTTGTTTTTTTTTTTGTCAAAACATTAAGAAATATTTTCTAATATTTAAGAAAATAAAATATAAAAAAAAATTAATTCAATACATTTTTTAGCATTTGAAAAAAATAAATAAAAAAATAAAAAATGCACCTATTGGTGCAAATGTTAGGTAGACCGTCGGTCTATCTAGCATTTTCCATCTAAGAATATCTAAGAATAATTGTATTTTCAAAAAAACCCTTAAGCTAACAATTAGTCTCGTTTGTTTTCACAACTACTCTCAACTCATTTCATTTTATCTCATCTCATCTAATTATTACAATTTTTTTAAATTTTATACAAAATAAAATAAATAATTCAATTTTTTTTAATCTTAAAATAAAAATAATATAAAAAATATATATTATAACAATATTTTATTTAATTTTTAATTTTAATCTTAATTCAACTCATCTTATTTCATTTCTTGATACTAAGAGATTGAAGAAGACGCTTTTATTCTATGCCCTGAATAGAAAGAGTGTTTGGGATTCAGTACAGTTAAGTAGGTAATTATACCTAGTGGGGGCTACCCACATTCATACAAAGGGGTCTCCTCGATCTTCTAGCTAGATGAGAAAGATCATGAGATCGATTGATGCTTGAAATCAATAACCTTCACGCGTAGCGTTCGAACGAGGTTACTTGAAATATATATTGTCGGAGGAAAAAGCTGTACCGATCGAGTTTCATAATGCATCGGCTTGCATGCATATAGTTGAAGGAATCAAGCAATATTGGCCGAGAAATCATCATCATGTACATGAGGCAGCCATTCTTGACTTTCCCAATTCACCACTATAAATTTATTGTGGCGTACAAGACAGTGTTCATTGGTAAGGACGTACAAGCTAGGTCCCCCAGATTCAACCAAAATTGTTGCTACAATATCAGTATCCAAAGAACCCAGATATAATTATAAGAAGAATGTTATGCATCAATTACTATTTACTTCGATTCATATTCCACATTTATAACTTTTTCATAGGATGCATATGTGTATTTTTTTATTAGGTGTGAAGGTATTTTCATAGGATATGGGGTGTAAGATGATAAATAGTGACTGATAAGAAAATTTTTTCTAATTCTAGTATTGATCTCCTGTGATCTGCTATCCTAGCTAAGACACTCCAATATATATATCAAAGTTTTCCATTTTAGCTCCCTTCATTTTTTTACCCACCTTTTAAGTTCTATTACTACATGAACCTATATTAATGATCTGTTTACACAGTCGAGGAAATTATTATTATTATTATTTTTTAAATGGTCATTTATAAGGGTAATATTTATATAAATTTGAGCTCCAGCCGGAATAGGCCGCATGTATCATGTGTGTGCACTTGCGTAAATTACTACACAAAAAACTAAGACTTTGAGCTGAAGTTTGACGTTATCTAATTATCAATTTAGAAAAACAATGTTACAATATTTTTTTCTTGGCTTAATCGAAGGTACGTGTAGGACGTAGCCTAAACGCCCATGCGCATACCATAGAGGACCATGACTACATATTGTGATTCAAAAGTCAAAACACGTACAGTAGTAATAGTACTATTTTTTCCAACAGCAAACTTGGAACTAATTTATAAGGAACTGCAAAAATTTTCCACCTACAAGTTTCAGACAAGAAGGTTTTCTTTGAACAAGCAGTATACGTGACTACAATCTAGTCTTAAGATTCAGAGCAATCTCATTTTTATCGTAAATAATCATTTTTATCACACGTATATGAAATAACATTTTTCTTAAAATAATACATATTGGGAAGCTCGTCCAGATACAATCTTGTGTTACGAGAATAGTCTCATTTTCGTTGCTGGTATCATGCTTTTATTAAATGTAGAATATGGACCATTAATTCAGATAACAATATAGTGCAAAGTCTTGCACAAAACTAGAAAGGAGTTTGGGTCAGCTTTATTGACTTGATAAAAGCTGAATGTTCCTAAAAAAAAAAAAAGCGCTGAATGAATGGGTTAAAGATGAAGGAATCGGGCTTTATTTGGCCCACAACGGTATCTTTTTTAAACGACGACTTACTTTTGGCTCCAATAATAAAATATAACAACTGATCACTTTTGAGTTTTGAAGGAGGAACTAAATTTGAACATAAAGTTAGTTAGCAACCCCATAATTAGAAAGATTAGTGCTATAAATTATGCTATTATTTTATTATTCCCTCGTTCTGTTGACCGCGTGATGATGTTCAGTAACCTTAAAATAAAAGTTTTTTGTGATTTTAAATATATCATGGCCGCGTGATGATATATTTATAATTTTTTATAATTTATTTTAATAAATCAATATAATTATACCACATCATTAAAAGTAATTTTAATTTTTAATTGATTACCCTTTATAATATTTTAGAAAGCTCAATTTCTTTATAATTAATTTACAAGAAAGTCCTTTTGTAAAACCTCAAAGCAGCCCATATATTTCTCTAGTCTGTATTATAGCACGTTTCTCTCTCTCTCTCTCGCTCACTAAATACTCGGCCTTCAGCTCGGCCCGTTTTAAAGCCCGTAGATCAGCCCATATATTCATTGATCTGCTGATTTCCTCAGCCCCCCATGCCTTTGAAGACTGCTCGTGCTGAAAATAATCATGTACATCGAAGTCGATTCGATTTCCAGGCAGCCACGATTGGAAACTTGGCTGCAATCAATTTTTTTCAAAATTAAATAATTTGAGAATAAATTTAAATTCGTTTGAAAAATAAAGGAGTTGATCGCAATTATAAAATTTCATTTAATAATAGCTTAAAAATGAAATAAAAAGAGTCATTCATCATTTTAAAAGATATCTTATCCGATAAAACCGAATGTCAATCTATTGAGATAGGAAGCCAATTTTATTAAAGAGTATAAAGTTAATTATCTTATTGTATCTTAGACGTTTATATGTAGAGGTTGAGTCCTCTCTATCTATGAAGGGTGAGATTGAGTTTCTATTTAAGTAGAGTGCTATCTCTTGGACGTTTGTCTATGGAGAGTATCAACAGTAGTGAAGACCAAATCAGTCACAAAAAAAAATATTGTACTGGTGGAGCTCCAAATGCATTAACTGATTTATGAGGTAATGGATGATATGGAGATATCCCTGCATATATCCGGTTATGAATGTAAGTTTTTCTGATGAATGAATGATAATAGTTTTCTTTAAAAAAAAAAAATAGAGAATGTGCATCCTATTGCCTAGAAATCAAATCACCTAGCCCCAATTTTCTTATAAATAAAAATATGAGGCAACCGATATACATCTTATATGTTACATGTGGACATAATTTAAACTATTTGACGATAATATATGATTGCGGGTAGTATGTATAACAATACGAAGTTGATTTACAGATGATGTTCCTTATTCTAAGAACCAAACATGTGGACATCTTTCTCTGCATCGACACTCTCGATCAGAAAGGACTCGCTGGCCGCTGGGCCTCAACAAAAGAAAATGTTGAAAAGTTTTGGAAACAAAAAGGCCGGTCCAACCGGATCCCACCTCTCCATAAACCAACCTTCTATGAGTCCTATTTCTACCCGTCTACAATCGTCTGGATAATCAATCAATAATCATGCTTGGCCATATCAACCACTTCTTTTGCAGCTGCTATGCCATGTGTAGAAATCCAGAGCCGGTCTAAAATGGAAAATTCTATATCTATATGCTATATTTATATAGTAATACTAGATACAATTATGAGTTATATAAGCGTCGCGTATTTATTTTGAACAAGAGTGGAACCCATCATTAAAAAATAATTTTTTCATGTGAGTCTCTTATTTATTTACGTTCTTTTAAAAAATGTACACGATACTTGCACACTCTGCAAATATCATTTCTCATATTTTTATTGTCTATTGCTTCATTTTTTTTTTTTTTTCCTTTTTGCTTGCTTTTCTTTCTGTGTACATTGCTATAAAAAAATTTCTGTAATAGATGGGAGTTTTAGAATCATGAATTGGTGAAGTGAGGGTGTAAATAATAGAGTTACCCACGCGGTCTTCTAGAAATGCTCCTTGTGGAAATCAAACTTGGTAGGACCTTTTTGATTGAATTCGTAGCAGAGCTTGTTAAGTTCTTTGGCCAGAACCGGTGCCCCACAATAGAATACCCCTAATCCATACCAACAAAACCATAATTACACCATAAGAAGAAAGCCATATAAATTCGCTATAGTATATATTTGGTGGCTTCACTCACCAATTCTTGCAGAACAGTGCTTGGAACATAATTTGGAGAAAACTTTCTTCCAGTTAGGCCTCGCAAAGTGGGTTCGCACCTAATATTAGGGACCAGAAATGTTTAGTAAACACATGCAGGATTGTTTGCATATGTAAACATAATGTGGTGGTTGTGTGATTAAATTATAGAAGCATACTCCTTAGTATAAAGATGGCATTGGTGGTGTCTGGAATAATAAAGATTATGTGAAATGGTAAGCGTCGATCGAAGTGTATACCCTAGTGCCGGAAACAATGTCGACTCCATTCTTGGCATGGTTGAGTGCTTGCACCATGGTAATGAGAGCCGATCGGGCGTCTCCTTCCTCGTAAACACTAGTCAGATAGTTGTGCATCTCAATGACACCCTAAATAAAATCGATATTTGACCAAGTTAGAGTCGCCAAACTAGATTTTCAACAAAAGAATGCAACCAACGACAAATTTAAGCACAGGCATTGGTGGTTGTTCAGAGTGTTTTCTTTACCCTTTGATCAAGCTCGGCTACTTCATTCATGACTCCTTTAAACCAATCAAACGACCCTTGCTCCCTAGTTACCCAGTAGAAGTAAGCGTTTGTGGTCTTCAGAGTTTTTTTCCGCTTTGGACATGCTGTATTGGCCATATCAGGGTCTGTACTTCCAGAATTCAGGTCTGATATTCTACTGACATCTGAGATTGAATCCTGAACAGAAGGAAACTGAACTGTTAGTTTTAAGATAAAAACATTATTCCAAGGCATTGTGATGATTCTATATAATGTAGGACTGATTAACTAGTATGTACAATATTTGCAGGCTTAAAATTAAGAGAATGCCTTCACTAGTGATGTTGCAAAATAAAACAAGATACTCACTGCCTCCTCCTCCTCCATTTTGACAATGTTGTTGAGCAGATCTTTTAGAATGCTAATAAAAGGTGTTGCACCAATCCCCAGACCAACAAGTAGCAGGACATCATACTTGCTATAGTCTTGTGCTGGAGCCCCATACGGTCCATCTATTAAGAGCTTCGGTAGACTGTTATCTCCAGATCAGAGAGGAATTTTGCATATTAAATTATGTATTATGAAGTGAAAACTAAAGGAGGGAAAACATTAGAAAGAGATACGAAATGTACCTTTTCTTGGTTGTTTCGTCAGCCCGGAGAAGTCCACTCTTTCCAGCCCCAGGAGGCTCACAGGATTCAGAGAATAGCCTCTTAAGCTCTCGTGTCCAATCACCTAGCTGCCGAATGTGAACACTGAGGTAGTCGTCTCCAGGAGCAGAGGTAATGGAAAATGGATGCCTGCAATACACAAACCATATCATATTAACTGCATCAAGAATCAAGAGAAGTCAGATACAGAAGGAGGTCTTCTAACATAAAGAGCCAAGTGAAGTCGGACACCAAGAAAGGGAGGTCTTCTTGAGTTTTTCTAATTCAATTCTTCGGAGTTCAAATATCATGGTCTAGAAATAAGCCTGAGGCATTCAAAAGAATCTTAATTTGTTTCAACTTTCTAATTTTCCTTTTCCTTTCTTATCAAGATGCCAGGAATTTAGCACTGCAGGCAGCATGTGGTGATTCAGATACTCACCAGAATTTTTTTATTTTAATGAACTGTTAAAGCATCCAGCATATATTCTCACACACAGCATTTAAACTGACTACAAGAATGTCATTAAATCTAAGTTACTAGCGGAAGTGGTGGTAAATTCATGAAATTTTCCCCAAAATATACATGAAGTGATCAGCCAAAGCTGTAATGACTTACCACTCAAAAGGAGAAACGGCAGGGCATTGGACAAACATGTACTGTCCACTCTTGTACTTGAAATGGGGTGGCTTAGACATTTGCAACGTGAGAACATTTCCAGGATAGATGGCAACCTAAAAATTAGACAATTCAAGAGGGGGAATTTTTAGCTCTGTCAGCCTTGAAATAAATAGAAAAACACCACGAGAATATATATGCAATCCAAGTGGAAGGCATTGGCTCCAGCTGGGTGAGCTCCAGATGCCTTCCAAACGCCAACAGTTTACACAGTAATGCTTCAATCAAGCGGATATATGCAGCTTGGGTTTGTTGTTAAGTAAACTGCAGAGGCGGTTAGTAAACTGATCTTCTCACCTTCAGAAGACGGACACTATAGGAACCAGACCGGAAGTACCTAAGGGTCCTTTCTCCAGCATATAGTAAAACTGGAACAGCAAGATACATCCAAGTCTGCACGCAGGAACTCAATATGTTATCCAACTCTTCTAAGCAAAGGCAACGTTCGGCTACATCTGAAGAGATATATATATTTATATATATGAATATCACTAGTCAAAGATATCAAAAGTATACCGTCTTCAGGTACCACTTGTGCACAAGATAGACGAATAAACCATGGATGATGAGCAACACATAGACAATGACAAATAGGTGGTGTGAATACCAGAAGGCATTGAAACCAGTGAGCCTATTGAAGGGCTTGGGCAGCTTGATATGATTCCGCCTGAACCGTCGTGTTGCCAGTGTAAATGCAATCACCATCAAGATCACCATTAGAATTCCTGTCACACCTTCTACCCCTTTAACCAGGTCTATGTAATGGGGTTTATGTACCCCAAAGTCATGATGAAGCTGAAAAGTGTCCGTATAGGTTTCCTCAGACAGGTGTACCAGCTTTGGAAAATCACATGCAAGGTGGTCTCCGGCATGGAGAATGATACCAATTACAATGGCTGCAGCGATGGTCTGCAAGGAGCAGTTAACAAAAACAAAAATCAAAACGAATGTATTCAGAGGTAGACAGGTAGTCTCATGCATCAAGTATTCTAATAGCTTTTGAGTTTGGTCGGCCGAGGTTTCCAACATATATATGGAATTCAGGACCTCTACAGACCAACTTTTTCCTCCTTGCAGTTAATAGTACTCCACTGCGTCGAGCAACGGTACGTACTTGATATGAAGGCTTTTGAGAGGTGGCTTGTTCCTATTAAAAAAGGTATTATAGATCGCTCAAGCTGTATGTCTACCGCTCGAGCGCAGCTTTAGATCGATAGTTGCTCAACAGTCAACTCGAGAGGAACATCAACCTGTGAATTTGCTCGTTACTCACTCAACACTTAGCTCGAGCAAAATGCCAGCCCTAATGTTTGTTCTAACACCACTCAACACGCTGGTCGAGTGAATGTTCTATTTTAGAACTTCTTTGTTATACAGTATAAATACATGTTATTTTTCACTGTATTGTGTCTTTGAGCAGCTAGAACAAAGAGAAAAGAGAGATAACTCCTTTTGTAAGATTTTGAGAGTTTATTGGGTGTATTTAGGCTTTTGAGATTGAGGAGCAATTTGTGCTCTCTCTTGTACTTCATTTTGTGATAGTGAATTTCTTGAAATCGACTCTACCAATGGAGCTTCTTTTAAGCCAAACCACATAAATCTTAGTTTTTTTTGTATGATTGTTGAATTTTTTTTTATTGACTTCCACTATTATATTTCAAATTAACCGCTGATAGCCCATTAATCCTAACAAATACTGGTAAGCCAAACCCTTGAAGACGAAATGCACAGTATGTATATAGAAATGCACAGTTTTTAGCTAGGAAGATGATCTTTTGAATTATTCAACGACAACCTTGGACCTTTTGGTGTAAAATAATAAAATATAGCGCAGTCACGTCTATGGATAAAAATAGCTAGAAGATTTTTTTAAAGAAAATTATTTATTTGTACATGTTTAGATTTTGTAAGTTCCGATAAGTTTTTTGAAAAAATAACTATCATCTAACATGAAAAAACTCCAAAAAAAAAAAAAAAAAATGATACCATTTATTTCAAGATGGATAACATTTATTTTCTAATAAACCTAAGTGCATGAGAACTAGACACTTAACAAACCTGTAATATTACTGATCTCTTTTATATTATTCAGCTAGATCAAGATTTATTTAAAAAACAATTCCTCGACAACTTCGGTTGGTGGCACAATTCGCGTCTTTTTCCATTTCTTGGACAAAAGAAAAAGTCTTAAGACAGCCAATGTTTTGGGATTTGAAAACTTATTTTTTTCCAGACCAACTTGTTGAGATTTGACGACTTTTGGTAGGTTTGGGGCAAGAATAATGCTACACGGGAGCTCCCGCAGGGTGTAGGTTTGTTTTTTGATGTGTTTTTTTTAAGTTTTTTTTATATAATTTTTTTAATAATTTTAAATGTTTTTAAAAAATAAAATAAATTCATAATATTATTAAAAAATACTACTTTAATCACGAAGTTTTTATTTTATTAAAACATATTTTTTTATTTTACTTTGTAATTAAAGAAATATTTCTTAATAATATTCCAAATTTATTTTATTTTTTTAAAATATTTAAAATTGTTAAAAAAAATCTATATAAAGAAAAAACTTTTAAAAAACGCATAAAAAAGTAAGGCTACACCCCATGGAGCCCCAGTGAGAGCTGTAGCATGACCCTTGGGGTAAAGATAAAATCACATAAAATTTTCATCTTATCTCATCTTATCATTATATTTTTTTTAAATTTTCATACAAAATATAATAAACAATTCAACTTTTTTAAATCTCAAAACAATAATAATATTAAAAAATAATATTTTAAAATTTCATCTAAAATTAAAAATTCTTATCTCACTTCCCTACCCTGCCAAACTAACTAATGTTCTGCGTCGGCGCCGATTAATTATTTTAGAATTCTATTTCGTGCGAATGGGTGCAGTCCTATAACGACCGAGATCAACCTTCATGTTGACTTTAAATATGAATTTACGTATGAAAAAAGCAATAATAAACGACCAAGAAGGATCGGCTGGGTGAGAATTGTACCTTGTGAAAATTGATATTGTCGTCAAAAGGTATAAAGTAAGCCAGTTTGGTGGACCTGAGCCAAGTGATGGTGTTTCTACAGACGGGCATGAGAATAAGGGCCATGTTGAACTTAAGGGTCTCAGCCGCACCTTTAGCCGTAGCAAGACAATAACCCATGACTTCGAAGGCACTTCTATTCTTGTATTGATAGAACTTCCATGTGAACAGTCCAATCATGATCATTATCCACATTGTCAAGATCCAAATTCTCCTCCAATTCTCTTGCAAATAGTACAGCAATTTTGTGCTCCACCTTCTTATGGGGCCTTTCTTTCTCAGCCCTTGTAGGTTCTGACTCAAGGCTTGGCTTGTGTAGCTCAACGCTTGACTGTAGTTTAGGTACGTGTCCTTTTGTAACAAAAGCGTTTCCAATTGCCATAGCTGCGAATCATCACCAACACCAAGCACATGTACAAATTAAGCAGAAAAGTCATCACGAGTTTAATCATGTGGGGGACACTATGATCTAGAACATGTCAGCTAAATAGTGCAAACTCTTTGATCGAAAATACAACACGCGTGCCTATAGGTATAATGCTTTGTGGGATTACGTGAAACTGGACAAAGTAACATCAAACTCGCAAATGGGAACGCTACTTTAATCATGAGTGATGCTATATACACAAACTCCACAACTTGCACGTCACTTAAAAATATGTGACTGTATCTTTTTATCATCATATTTCATGAAACCTATATGTTTAGGATTTTTCTTAAATTATACATGTCAAACGGTGAATCGGAATGATAGTAGGTCACGAGGCTTTCAAAAGGATGTGTAATGGTAGTTGCGTTTCTAGGAAGTCGAGTCTTGTATTTTTTTTTTCCAAAGAATGAGGTTATTATTAAAAAAATATTTTTTTATGTAAATTTTAAATTTATCATCTTTTTTTTATATAAATAATGTGAGACACACTATGAGACAGTAAATATTATTTATCTTCTAACATCAATTAAATGTATACAATATTATTACGTTGTCCATACCAATATATATAATACTGCTTAGGTATGCAAAATAAAGTTATGTTACTCTCATAAAATCTGCTGCTCAATCTTTTGTAGTAGCCTGTATTACTAAAGTTAATTTTTTTTTAACTTCAATCGGATAGTGACCACATGCTAACTTCAATTATGACTAGTAGCCAACATACAGCACTAGTCTTCGACCAAAAAGTCAAAAGTCAATTACAAGATTGAAACATTAAAAAAAAAAAAAATCATTGTCAATGTTGATTTATGGATATAAAATCCGAAACTAAACTGAAATTACAAGAAAACATTCAATAAAGAAACAAAATTAATTCGGGTTTACTGTATTTATTTAGTTATCCAATGCATGCCTAAGCATAATTTGAGAATTAAAGACAACGAATTTTATATAATTAAAGTACTTTTCTTTTTCCTAAAACTCATGAAAGTAGTAGTACCACTGTGATATACAATGGGGATGTGAGATATATAAAACAACTTACCTCAATATAGCCAAGTCTTTCAGGGTCCAACTCCTCCATGATCAGAGCAGCATATTCCTCTGCTTGTTCCTTCAGTCTCGATAACTTGTTCGCAGAAGCACTTAGCATAATAATCTAACCATCAAATAAAAACAAAATCGAAATTCAAAACCATTAAAACAGATTGAAATTTTCAACTACACTCATGAAAAGGAAACAGATTGACCGAGAAGCCATTACCAACCCCACTGAAAATGACATTATTGCATCAACGAATTCTAACCTCCCTTGAAAACAGAGAATTCGAGACGCCACTGTCCACCTTATTCTCAAGCACTTAAAAACCGACATTATAGTTCACTAACTCTTGGAAAGTCCATCTAACTAGATAATAAGATGCCTAATTTAGAACAATATTGGGAAACGTCATGGCGTACGAAATGTGAAGAACCTAATCCCTCATTTATAACGTTGGAGTGGTTAGTTCTTGAATTTCATGGGTTTAAGGTTACCGAATCCTGCCTAACGTTGATTTTTGTTTTAAGAAAAAAAATATATTTATAACCCAAATTAATAAGACCCTGTGATGAGTTTCCCAGTTTCATACACCAAGACATGAAACTAATTTTTTTTTCTCGCCCAAAAAGGGTTGGAGGGGACGACTAGAGATGACTTCCTTACCATGATTTGACTCTAGTAACATTCAACCCGTTGGGGAGCCAAATAAGAAAGGCCTACACAGCGAGAACCGCAAGCGCTCCCTACAAGTCAGACTTGAGCCATAGCTTGGACATCACTCATCCATGAGCCAATAGGTCATCAATAATCCTGAGTACTTCCCGTTGCGGGATTTGATCCCAAGACCTAATGCCTACTGCCAAACTCATGGACCACTGAGCCACCACCCTTAAATGGTAGGCATGACTCTAATTAATTATGCAAAACTATAATTAATTTGAAATTACTAAAATCTTTTGACTCATCCGTACATTATGTTTTTTTTAACTGACTATAATTTCAGTTCCTAGGCTAGTTGGCATGGGAAAAATCATACATAATTAAATAATTCAGGTATAATATTCCCGCAACTTCAATTGAAATATCGAAAAAAAATAGGGAGACGTGCAGAGAAATTGTTTGGACAGAAACCTTGCCTCTTTAACTTCTTCTTCACCAATTCTACCATCTTCATTCTTGTCCACCCTGTAATATAATGAACATAATATCAAATTAGTAAATTACTGTGAAATAGTTAGCATAATTTACTTTTTGAAAATAATTTAATAAGCGTGAAAAATAGTTTGTCGGTTCCATTCACGTATTTGATTGAACATGGAACTCTGAAATAAACTTTTGAAAAAAAAGAGGAAGTGGAACAATTAAATAAACAAAAGCTTAAACTGATGATTGAACTAATTAAGTATGCGTGCGTACGCACATTTCGAAGAAGATCTGGAGACGTGAGTCAAAACTTTGATCAGTAATCTCGG
Source organism: Pterocarya stenoptera (assembly GCA_003123785.1). Taxonomy (NCBI): domain Eukaryota; kingdom Viridiplantae; phylum Streptophyta; class Magnoliopsida; order Fagales; family Juglandaceae; genus Pterocarya; species Pterocarya stenoptera. The sequence goes on from QEOT01000278.1 coordinate 103,850, forward strand.
ACCAGAACTCGTAAAGCTCTTCCCTGCTAATCTTGTCAACCTTGAGCCTTCGTCTCCGTCCCAGAGCATCGAACAGCTCTAGAGCAAACTCCTTCGAATCTCTCATTCCTGAATAAATTGTCGAAAATTCAAGAAAAAATGGATAAAAGTTATTCCGGAAGTTATTTTTTCTTGCCAAAAAAAGAGAATATATGTATTTTCCGGACTGCTTAGGTCGGATGAGAATCATGAGTCTGAACCTATGCATTGCGCGAAATCGGAGCGGTAAAGAGAACCGTTTTTGGCAAGGTTATGGAAATTTGTTTCCACTTGGCTCCATGTATCGACGCTGTTGGTTTTGTTGCTGATGAATCGGAGTCCACGAAGCGCTTTCTGAGCGCCGGACCTATTCCGGTCGAGCTGAGCTCGTTCCCTCCGCTGAGCTCGAGCGGCCAAAAGCGAGGCGAAACTGCTGCTCTCGGCTCCGGCGCTGTTCTGAGCAGCATTTACCAACGCAGCAGAAGTCGGAAGCGGAGTACGGGATGCGTGGCTGTGGCTCCACGAAAACCGCCTCACCAGCTCGGCCCGCAGCTCCTGAGATAACTGCCGAAGGTTTCTCGACGAGCTCCTCTTGATCGAAGCCGACCTCGACGCAGGCGCCGACGCCGAAGCAGCTGCAGCGGCTGTCCCGTCATCAATAGTAATCACCGTGGCCGGTTCAACACTTCGAAGCACAATTGTATTATCATTTTGAAGATCGAGCGTGACTTCAACGAACTCTTCAGCGGAACTGTATTCAGTTCCAGCCGGCGAGGATCCAGTGCTCAACGCCGTTCCGTGGGGAACGGTGTCAGAGGCCCAACGGCGTTCGTGCTTAGGATTGCTGGCCTTCATCGTCCCATAAAACTTAAAAAACAAAAACAAAAAGAAAAGTACTTATTACATACATATTTATATGTGTGTACTTGTGTGGAAGGAATTAATAACAGATTATTAATGGTCGTAGTTGCTAACGAGAGAGAGAGAGAGAGAGAGAGAGAGAGAGAGAGAGAGGTTGAGGTTGAAGATGACTTGGCGCGACGTACTCTATTTTTTTTAAAAGGGAAGAGGGAGTCGTCAAACGCGTTGGGACTTGGGAATCTCTGGGAAAAGACACGTACGCGTCAGACGGAAAATGAGAAATCAGGTTAATTTCTATAATCAAGAAATTTATTATTATTAATTAGTATAAGAAAAATTAAAATATAGATTTTTTTTTTATGCTAACATATAAAAAAAGATTTACAATTTTGCATTAGCAATGCGTTTAATATATATATATTTTTTCATTATATCTAGTTTTATTCAGAATATCATTTTTAAAATGCATAACAAATAAATACAAATATGTATAGAAAATATCCAAATTATAATTTGGTGGGATGAACTCGATCCTGCCAAGCAGATCTGGATTATAAATAATGTGGTGTGTATATATATATATATAATATATGTATGTGTGTGTCCTGAGATTAATAATCTCTCCTGCTAATTAGTGCAAATTATTCTCTTTTGAGTCGTCTGTGACCACTGTGTGTCTCAATCCCAAGAATACGTCAATGATAGATCTCTCTAGCTTGATCTCAAGCTCTGTTTTTTTCTGCCTTCACATTTTACGAAAGAAACGCGGTTGGACCGGCGCTGCTGGGTGTGACGAGTCGAGGAGTGGTTTGGATACAATAAATGAAATGGGATTAAAGTTGAAAATTAAATAAAATATTATTAAAATATTAATTTTTAATATTATTATTATTTAAAAATTTTAAAAAAAAATTAAATTATTTATTGTATTTGTGTAAAAATTTAAAAAAATTATAATAATATATTTGTTTTAACCCAAACCAAACATGATGTTATCAAAAGACATTGGTGTCTCAAGAGGGCTTTAGGTTCAGCGGCAGTACTTCCGTCAAAATTGAGCTTCACATGTTTTTCTAATGGAGGACTTGGTCCATCTCATGAGAATGTGAACTTTTGGCTGCTTAAATATTAAACGAATAGTAAGATGGTTGGGATAGTGAAATGAAATGAGATGATTTGTGAATAATAGTGAAATGATTTGTGAATAGTATTGAAAGGATTTGAGTTAAGTTGCTTATGAGATTTTTGAAAAATGAAAGAGAAAAAATTGAATAAAAATATTACAAAGTAAAAATATTTTATAATAGTATTTTTATTTTGAGATTTGAAAAAATTAAATTATTTTTTATGGTTTGTTTAAAAGTTTGAGAAAATTATAATGATTAGCTGAGTAATGATTAAATGCAAAATTTAAAAATTAAAAATTGAAAAATATTTAGATATTGAAATTATGAGATGAGATGAAGGTATTTGCAATCCAAAGCAGGCTTTAAGGGTTAAGGGCAATTGCTGAAACATATATATCATCTCTCGTCCATGCATGCAATTGCATTGCCCCAGAACTTCATTCTCTATTAATTGTATCTGCAAAATATCTCCACGTATACCTGATCATGATGTGCCAATGGAATTTTATAAGCTTAAGTACTACTTGACGTCATGGTCCAAATACTCCTGAATAGCACGATAGTAATGTCATTTTGAAGCCAAAGAAAAGTGGATGAATTTTGAATACCGACATCAAATGGCAGACTATTATGAAAAACCCTCCACAAAAGGATTAATATTGAAAATCTTTGCAGGAAGATATTGTTCATTCAAAACCCAGTTATCATGCCAACCAACAATTTAATTGACCTCGATCGGGATCTTATAATAATAGCACAGGCAGATCCTTGTTGAAAAATGTCCACTCCTTTCAGCCTTCCAAATATGAAAAATTGTACGTTGGTCATTCATTACAATAAGAGTAATATTACATGTAGTTGTAGAGTGTAAAAATATCGTGTAGTCGTTTGAAAAAGAGTTAGGTCCACTATTAAAATATTAATTCTTTTGATATGAATATCGTATTTATTCACTTTTTTTAAAGTGATTGCATGGTGCTTGCACATTCACGACTACAACTATCATTCCTCTAACAATAATAATCAGTCATTTTGTGTGCAAGTCATGTCTTCTTATAGTTTCGTTTTCTTATATATAGTGGTTTGCCTATATATATATAGAGAGAGAGAGAGAGAGAGAGCTTTTTCATGAAAATAAAACATGACGTGAAAAAGAAAACAAGAATGATCAGATCGATGGAACTATTAAATTATAAGGAAAAATCTAGTTGTAAGCGGTTATGTGCGCTAATACGCGCATCTATTCAATATGATTGGTCAGAAAGTAGACTTTATTGAAAACAGTATTAATTGGAATTTAGAATATGAATGCAACATCATTAATATGCAGATTGGTACGTAAATTTACTTGTATATAGCAAAACTCAAATTATAATTAAGACTCGAGTTTGTGTTATGAAAATCCGATAATATTTTGCTCAAAATATAAAGTAAAAAATGGTCGCGTATATATAATATTGTTCATCATGTTTTAAATTTCTCGGAGTGGTCGTTGAGATTATCTAATATTATTTCTTCTTTCAGATCGATTCAGATATGAAATCTTCTCCCGCCTGACTTGTACCGTAAGATTAAACTACCAACTAATTTAATTCTGATCTTGAAAAAGAAATGCCACTTGACAAACGTCATCAACCACCAATTAAGCTCTTTCTTAACTAAAACAAAGTTCACCGCATTCCCATGCATGCAGTTGTTTTTCGTCTTCGTGTTTGATAGGTACACCATCGCATTCTCCGTTATTGGGGACGTATACACATGATTATATATAAGAAGAGTAATGCTAGGTATAAATTATCTCAAATACATAAATCTTGTGTAAATTTTTTGTAAAAATATGAATCTACTAAAAAAATTGAGTTTTTTTACATCTTTTTATAATGGGATCCACTTTTTTATAAAGAGCATACATAAGACTTGTATATTTATAATTTATATATATCATTTCTCATATAAGAACCATACAATTCAGTTCATTAATTTTTCTTCCTCTCCCGATAATCCAAGTATATATAAATATATACATATAGATCCGCTCTTCTTTTTCAAACCATTTTTTTAATATATATCCAACAGTACTTTTAGGTACAGTTTGGATAGTGAGATGAGATGAGATGATTTTATATGAAAGTTGAAAATTGAATAAAATATTATTAGAATATTTTTTTTAATATTATTATTATTTTGATATTTGAAAAAATTGAATTGTTTATTATATTTCATATAATAATTTGTAAAAAATTATAATGATGAGATGAGTTAAGATAGTTTTAGTATCCAAACTGAGCTATTTAACCAATCCATTTGAAATTTGAATGCACATATGATCATTAAATCTATGGCCCAAAATATCCGTTACCAAACTTGAGAGAGAGAGAGAAAGAGAGAGAGAGAGTCGCAAGAAAAAAGGATAGATCTCATGTCATGTGATTTATTCGGAGCTGATCAGAAAAGAAAATCCTCAAGAATCGGCCCATTTGGCTCAAGGGACGTTAGAAAGGTTTTCACATGGATAATGATCTTCCTTTCGTCCTGATCAGTACGTCTGGGATATTGGAAAAGCTAGTTTTTCATGACTTTTGCTAAGATGGATATATAAGAATTTTTCACCCATTTCTTTTTCTTTTTGACTTAGTTGACCGCCGTAATAAATAGGATAGAAACAAACAAAACATACTAAAGAATCACATACCAGTGATCATGCAAATGCAAGTCAATAAAATTAGTCATTACGACTAATATTGTTCAACAAGATCGAATAATTTGTTTCTTGTTCTTGGTAATTTGTACCTGATCCAACGACTAGTGCTAATTAATTAGCCAAACTATATTGAAACGTAATGAAAGTTTGAAAGCCAGAAAATGAAAGGCTGAGTGCGCCATAAACAAACAAAATGTAAAGGAATCATGCAGCAGTGCGGCGTGCCTATTCTCCCTAGCTAACTAGCTTTTCATTTATTGCCAGCGCAAAATTGTCGAAAACACCGAGAATTCTGGGCCATGTGTTTTCGCAGTGCATGTCCTTGTTACATGTTACCAAGAGAAGTGGGGATGGGAGTGGGAATGGGTGGCTCTACAGCCACCAGCGGGCTGCCGCTAGTTTATTTTGTGTGTGTGTGTGTGTTTTTTTTTATTTTTATATATTATATATATTTTTAAATATTCTTTTTACAAAAATTATAATATTATTAAAAAATACTTATTTACTTATTAAATTTAAAAAAAAAAAAAAAAAACCAGCTGTAATCCCGGACGGGAGTTACAGCGGAAGAGTAGCATTTTCCGGATTCGAGTGGTTAGGGTTCTAGAAGTTGTCAAGTACAACGAGGCCTGAAGAGATGCTATGGGGTCCACCAACACCATACAACTCTTCAAAGTCAATTGCCCACCAACTCCCACGTCCGAATATCCCGATTGATTGTCCTTTTAATAATACCTGTTGTTCATCAATCCCTGTATATATATATTTCTAATACGCTTTGTTCCTTTTCCAATGTCCATGATTTGTAATAATGCTCAAGAATGATGTCCTTTCAGGGAGCCTCAGGCCACTAGATTTATGAGTTATTTTCTATATGAAAAATTTTATTTATTATTTTTGCACATTATTTTTTGTCTCTTACTATATTTATAGTATATAAATGATGAGTAGAAAAATTTAATAAATTTAAAAAAAATAAAAAAAAAGTGTATTGTGTATTATGTAAGGATAATGAGTAATAAAACTCTTTCTATATATATATTGGAAGTTAAAGTACTTTTCGATTTTACAAAACAAAAAGAATAAATATATTCTTAAATCTATGTATAAAGCACACCTAATAAAATATTTATATGACGTAATTTAATTTTAAATATAAATTTTAAATTTTAAATCTTACGAATTAAATCTTATTATTTAAATAATGTGAATAATATAATCTACACACCGTCTTGAGAATAAAATAACTCAAAAAAAAAAAAAAAGATATGTGCTGAGTAAATAAATTATAGAAGGCTTTGAAAACAATACAGATAATTTTAAATAAAATAATTTAACCCCGATATATAAGGCCTACTATGAATGAATTGAATATTGCAAAATTGAGAAAAAAGATAAGCAACAAGATCAGTCCGATCAATATTATCTCCGGTAACCCAACGATACGAAGATAAATTAAAGAGTTTTCACATTCAATAATAAATAAAAAAGATTGTTGCATAAAGAGAGCTCAACAGTTAGTATTGCATACAAGTGTTATTTTTTCTAGAAATAAGTATTAGGCACATATAAAAAATATTATGCAAATAATAATAATAGAAATAGTTCGTTTGAGATCGAAAGACGTCTAAACACATCTAAAAGGAAAGGAAAAATATACATAGGCCATTTACTTTGGTCGGCCTTCTTTCCATGGCGGGGCCAATAATAAAAAAGGTTAAAATCATTACGAAAAAAGTACCTTTATGACTTTAAATTAAGATGTTCAGCTAAAAACAGAGAGATCGAAGGAAAAAAAAAAAAAGAACTATAGATAGTCTTTTTTCTCTTGATCTAGTCTTTTCAACATACGTAAACGATGGGTTGCTTAAGTCATTAATTGCAGCTATTGGTTTTCCATTTGAATAGTGTTGGTATGTCTATTCATTTTGTTTTTATATGTTGTGTACCGCTTATATATTTATTTATTTTTTTAATAATTAAAAAAATGATTATTGGTGTATTGGTATTTTTTAAAATATTTAAATATATTTAATAAATATTTGATAAAAAAAATATATAATTTGCACTAGGCGCGGGACAGAATAGCCATATCGGCAAGAGTAACACCACTCTTTCCATTTTGCCAAGCTTCAGTCTCATCAAAGCCAAACGAGGCCTCAAATGATTTTATAAAATTCTTTGGTATTACCAACCCAAATTTAGGGTCTCACGGATCAAACGTAACGACATATATAAATATATATATAAATATTTATCATGTATATGGCAGGATAAAAAAGAAGATAAAGCAGCTAAACATTGATAACAATGCTAAGGAAGAACTACTTCATGTTTTAGAACCAAAATCTTTTGAGTCGTCCAGTATTGATGAATTCAGTACAAATGATTCGAATTATAATTCTGCTACTGAAGAATCTAATTCTCTTAATATTACGTTTGGTTGTAAAGATTCTTGTTGCAAAACTATTAATATTCTCACAAAGGATGAAGAACAAGAAAACAATATAAATATATATGTGTGTATAGCAATCATGAAAGTGACTTAATGTAATATGTTAGATCTATTTTACAATAAAAATAATTTACAATCTAATATATTATATCAAACTACATCAGTTTATGAATTTAATTTTATGAAATCATTTTGTGCCGAACGCATGCATATGATCTCTTGAAACAATTATATGTAGCCCAAGACACCTATTTTTTACTGGGCGAGCTTATGAACGGCTTAGCTCTAAGAATCTTTGAATATTCTAAATATAAACATTTAAATTGCTAAAACTGCAGATCATCAGTCTGCAGCAGCCTTAATCAAGAAATCATTCATTTAATTGTTTCTTTCTTCATACACACAATGCATGTATGGGATTGCAAATTATTCTGTTGAATTTACGAGTGCTGAAACTTCAACAGATCGAGAAAGTTCGCACCAAGGAGGATTAACAGATAATTATTTAAGAAAGCATTCAAGAAACGAATAAAAAATTTAATTTTGGGAGGAGATCAGAGGAAGCTTCGGAAAGAAATTTCATATGGCCAGTCCTCGTCTCGCACCTCTTGTTATTCGGCATTATCTTTCGCATATTTAGGGTTGGTAGATTTAGCTGTAACCGTGTACGAAATTCTTTAGCTTGACTAAGCAAGCTTGCTTACTTATTTTTTTCTACTTACCTAAACTATATTATTTTTTTATTTTTTATTTTTTAATGTCAGGGAACCTCTCCAAGGCAGAGCCCTTCGGACCCATCCCTACAGAGTAAACTTCAGTCTCGTGCACCACACTCTCGAAAGTTTCCCTACACGAAACTAATTAAATCACTGACTATTCACCAGAAGTGTGGCCCCTAGAGATTGCTTGCACCCAAGGGAATTTGAACAGCTTGGACCTGAAGGAGCATACTCCAAGCCCAAGACCTTTACCACTTGAGCCAATCCCTAGGGGTTAACTAAGTTATATTAATTATGATTGTGTAATGCATTGGTAAAGTAGATGTAAAATTTTTCTAGAATTGAGTAAGAAATGTAATATTGATAACTCACTTAGAGGGTGAGAACCTCCATAAATGAGGAAGAAGATGAGTGAGAAGAGAGAGAAGAGAGAATAACAAACTTCATTCAGGATTTTTCATACTAACAAAGTGCAAGGCGACCCACCCAAATAGGTCTGCCTACAAACGTAACAATTAGATTCTCTTTCTAGAAGATTAGTAATTAAAACGACAGGAACTCCTACTTAAAACGACATAGACGCAAATAACACTAGCATGGGCCTCATTGCCTTAGACTCTTACAGACGCGGGCCTTTCTCAACTATTACTGACCCAACTCAAAACATAACAAGACTTGTTACATCCAATAAGAAAAGCCCACGAACTTAATCTCCAATCCTAGCCCATGGAACACGACCGAACCTAATTAGTTAGGGTAATTCGATCTCCTTTTCTTCCTCACTACCAGATGTGTCACAAATTGTGACATAAAAAGTATGAGTGCTGCTACAGGGAAGCCTCTTATACTGCACGAAACGCACAAATGGTGCCAAGGTGGATAAGTACAAGAAAATAAAAATAAAACAAAACAATAAAAAGTCAAATCGGAAGCTTCTTTATGACTTTTTACTTTTCTCCCTCATCTGTATTGCTCTTTCATCCTCCCGCTCAGGTTCACGGAAACAAGTAAATAAAACTTCTCTTGCACTAAGGATTCATCCATCCTCCGAAGCATTTCACGCATCCAAGATAAGGTAATCACCTCTCTTTCTCCCCGGTCTGTGCAATATATGTGTAAGGGAAGAAATTTATAAATATATTTTTCTGGGTAAAATATGTGTGTAAGTAATCTGTAAACATTTTTTTTTGGACAATCAAAGATTACGTTCTTTGCATTTTATCTTCATTTATATGTGTACTTAGTGATTTTTAACTAAATTGATAGTATCCATTTTATCTTTATTTGTATATGTATACCTTAGGCCTTCTGCGGCTTAAAATTTTTGAAAACAAAAATGCAGAGTAGCAGCCATGGCCAAGATTTGCATTGTTTTTTTTCTTAAAGAAATCCTTTTTATGTACATCCTCGAATTCTAAAGTTGACTTGATAGTTTCAAGTTGTGTGGGTTTGATGTGAAATTGGAAGGAACGGTAAAACCAAATCTTATACCAATGGATTAGATAAAAACATATATGATTTTAGTTTGATTTTGGACAGAGAAAATGTGTTTTATGGATTGGCCTCTGACTTGTAGCATTGTTGGTTATCTAATTGTATGAAATAAATGACTAGAGTAGTAAAAACGAGTATTTTTGGTTGAATAACTCGATGGGCGAGGAGGATGACTTATCAAATATATCCTTAACGGATTGTTCAAGCTTTATGAATGTGATGGCTTAGTTTAGATTTCTTTAGTGAACCTTATTTTTGTTATTGTTGGAAAACAAAACTAATGCTTTTTCTTATGCTTTTTATTTAGGCTTATTATGATTCCATGTCAACATAATTTGTCCCACTATTTGTTGGGACACAACCTCCATATGTTCCACCAACTCAAGTTAGCACAGTTTATACGGTATGATTTTCTGTTATGTTTTTCTATGCTTTTGTACTCCAGACTAATAAATTTTTTCCTTTAAATGTGCAGGAAGAATGTCCAACATCCACTGGTGCCTAGTGGAGTACGTTCTATATTTTTTTGTTCTATATTTTTTCCTTCAATTAGCAGAAAATGCTTCTTTTTCACAAGTTTGGATAAATTTTGAGTGCATAAATTGAGCACAAAATTGCATAGATTGTTCTACATTGTTGACTCGAAAGAAATTTTATTTGTTTTCTTAGGTTTTGCCTACCTCTAAGGGTCAAGCTCTTGCTGATGAGTATGGTATCAAGTTTTTGAAATTGTATGTGGGCAACAGACTATCAAGATAAGGAGGAGGTTTTCTTCTCAATAGCAAGGGATATTAAGCGTAGGCTTGTGGAGACTGATTTAACACCCACTAGTGCCTTGCGGAGATCGCCCTATATTTTTTCCATCACTTGGATGGTTTTTGCTTGTCCCACTAGAATTTGTATTGAACAATTAAAAGCTTGTTATTTGATGTGTTTTTAGAACTGAAATTTGTATTGAAAAGTTATTTAAGCACGATGGCTTGTGATGAAATAGTTTTTGGAAGTCTGTTGTAACTTGAGCATGTTTTTTTTTTTTTTACTTGCATGGCTAGAGCAGCTTATGAACGTTGGTTTATTGGTGTTTGTCTTGGAGTTTAATATAACCTGCAACTGTAGGAGATAAACATTGCATGTATGCATGCTAAAAGCTTCGTGGCTTCAGAAAAGAAAGGAAAAAATACCACAAAAAAATGAAAAGAAGTTGAATGAACGATAGTAGGGGTGTTCATTCGGATTCCAACCTGGGAATCCGGGTATACCCAAACCGGAACTCGGACTTTAAATCCGGGCCAAAACCAGGGCTGAGTTAATCCGGGTCAAACCTGGGCCAAAATCCGGATGAATCCAAATTTTAAATCCGGACCCAGGTTGAACCCGGGTTTAATCCTTTTTTTTTTTTTTTAGGTATACAAGCATAATATTGTGATGACTTATGGCCAAAGACTTCTGATAATCCAAGGAAACAAAAAAGAATAACAAATGGATGAAGCAAACTTTCACTTTGAAGTGACTAAAGTTCATACCAAGAAAATGAGATTTTAGAAAGATGGTAAGCAATAGCTTTGGTACCGCTTCTTCAGCTTCTTTGTTATTGTTGTTGATGTAGAGAAACTCCAATCTTAAGTTCACAATGGCTTTCATTTTCCATGAGATCTTTGGATTCAAGGCCCAAACTAGAACAAAAGCAAAGCAAACCAGACCTACCCCAAAATTCTTGAACTTGAACAAGGAGGGAGTCGTGTGGCCTGCCTTTATCTTGACGCCAATCTCGAGACCTTTTTTTTTTAATAGCACAAAGAACCAACCCACAAAAAGATATATATATAGAGAGAGAGCAAAGATGAAGGTGCTAATGTTTGATTTTGTACGTAGATGACAGGAAAAAAAATCAAACAACCAATGGTAATTGGCTGCATGCCCATCGGCATTGGCAATGCCCTTTTTCCTCTACTCTAGGTTTTTGTTTTTGGCCGCAAACACCTCTTTTCTCTTCGTCCTCTCTACACTTATACCGTGTGATGTGAAAATTACCAGACGAAAAAAAAAAAAAAAAAGAGAAAAGGATGAGTAATAAATGAAAGTGCAGGCGCTGACACCCTCTCTAATCTCTTCTCGCCGTCTTCTCTATAAGACTACACTTTTACCGTGTGTCAGTGTGATGTGAAAATTAAATGACAAAAGAATGCGAAAAAAAAAAGAAGGAGAAAAGGATGAGAATCAAATGAGAGTGCAGCAGAGGCACATTTTGGCCCACCAGATCAGAGGGAGACGGTTTTTGACAAATGGGTCGCTGTTTGTCTCTCTTTCCTGGGGAAAAGATAAAGCTACAGTAAGCCTACCTCTCTCTCTCTAAGCGTCAGTTTCTCTCTCTTCAAGGAAGCATGTTTTTGTGCAGAGCTTTAATGAGAAAGAGGGTGGAGAGTTTCGGCTCCTTGAAGAGGATGGTGTTGGACTCAGTAGCTCGTGCAGAGCTTTAATGGGGATGAAGAGTTGAGCTCGTTGGAGTTATGGTTCGGGTGAGCTTGTAACTAGTGTGAGGCTTGTTTCAGTCGTTCAAAGCTTCTAGTACTTTAGACAGAGGCTAACGTTCTTCAAAAAGATTCGGGTATCGGATTTTAAATCCGGTATCCGGATTTTAAATCTGTAACCGGACCGTACATTACGGATTTTGACAATCCGGATTTCGGCCCGGATTTAATCCGGGCCGAAACCCAGAACTGGAATCCGGTTTTCTGGGTTCCGGACCGGGCCGAAGAAAAATCCGGCTCGAATGAACAGTCCTAAGCGATAGAGTAATGAAAATATAATCACCTTCTACAAATTTTTTTTTTGTAAAAAAAAAAATGCAAAAGCACAATGATTGTCTGAAACTGATGAGTCCTCATCTGAAATTGATTAGTACAAAATACGCCCAATACAATACATTAATTATCATTTTTTACAATGATGAGAATGATCATGACTCCTCAATCTGAAACTGATTAGTACAAAATATGCCTAATACAATACATTAATTAGCACTTTCTACTTCTTTCTTCAAGACTTTATCATCCGTTTTATGAAGCTCTCTTTTCAAGACTTGCCTTTCAACTCAATAGGTAGCCCATGACAATTCCAACCAGGTACAAAATTCACTTTGGAGTTTTGAAAGAGCTACTCAAAGACAGAATAAAATGAGAAGAATGAACTGAAGTTTATTTTCTTTAACATATAAAAACAAGCAAGAATTAGGATCAGGTCAAATAAAGTTTAGCTTTGCCTCAATGGCATATTCTTCCCTCGTAAGAACAAGGTGGAGTGTGAAATCAAGTGCAAATTCCCAAGTGTTTATGCTAAAAACAATAAAGTGGAAAGTGCTACATATAAGGAGGGCAGAATGATAAGCTTCTCCCACGAAATTTTATATCCTCGAAAAGGATAAAGATGAACAAAAAAAAGTTTCCATGCACTTTGCTGCACAAACCTCAATTATTAGGAACAATGACAACTATGATTGTGATAGAATCCAAGCAGAGCCACCGCAAATAAACATAGTACCAACAATGATATATTATGCAGAAAACTAACCAAAACATCAAATGGACCTGTACATGGTCCCAATAAAACTAAAATAGAAAAGACATTCATACTCACATTTACAAAAATAAACCAAACAAGACAAAATAAACTAGCAAGATACACGTCTCTTCTAAAGAATCCTATAAAAAAAATACATGATCGATTTGCAATATCAATTTTATAATTAACTTATTTATTTACACATCTCTACCAAATTCACATCTAGATAAAAATTAGGTTAAAGCTAAAAAATTTCCCTAATTTCTCCAAGGCCATTTCTCCAAGGCCGCTTGATTTTCTAGGAAAATGTTTGTCAATCACATGTAGGTATACGTGTACACATACACACATTCAGATATTCCACTCGAGAGCATTTTTGAACTTAATAATTGGCACGTTTACCATGTGAATATAAATAATTAAATAAATACACATATATATATGTTATAGTTAAAAAACTTGAGGCGAATTTTCATGGTTGCAAAAATAGTGGAAAATGCACCAAGTTTTTCTTGAGTTTTCAAGAAATTTTAATTATATTATATTTTTAAAATTAATTTTTGAAATTTTAATCATTATTTTCAAATGAATTGGTTCGGGTTTTATAACATCAATATTTATTCCTTTAAAATATATTTTTAATTTTTCTCAAATGAATTTTTCTTTAACAAAACAAGGGAAAATACAATCAAACAATAAGATCAATGGGCCCATACACATAAAAAAGCCAATTTCTGAGGTCTTTTCTCGATGGCCACTAAGCCGTAAGATTGCCCGAAAGAGCCTAAAGGTTCGGCCCAATATTCAGGCTCCTAAGTCCGTCCACTTCACATTACAATGCATAAGAAGCAAACAAGAAAAAATGGCAACAAAATGATCAGCATGCATATAAAAGTCTTCAAAAATAATATAGGATTGGTTTTAAGTAATCTAATTAAATTTGGACTAAAACAGCATTGGGCTAATTAGAGGTTGGTAAGTGGGACCTTAATTGGACTTCAACATGCTGCACGTGGTTGAATCCAGATTCAACGTGTCCCCACTCCCCCTTTTTTCCTGAAACATATCTTTGCGGGGCCCATCAGTCCTGTTTCAGTGTGCTTACAAACATGCTGGAAAAGGTGCAACGTGTCCATGTTTTGTTTTCAATACATTTCTAAGATAAAAACTATCTGCAAAAACAGAGTCTTACGTACTGTTGTTTGCTTCTCTATTCCAAGAAAGTCCTTGTCTATTACGTTTAGGTGACTTTGATGGACTATATATACGATTTCAGAATCGACAGCCGACACACTTTTTGTTGTGTGGATCATATTCTTTTGAATTATTGTTGGGTAACTTAAAACCACCATAATAGTTTTGGTGATTTCTTTTAAATCTCATTTTTGTATGATCATAGATGTCATTTATACAAGAGAACATTTTTCTCATGAGTAGGATTTTATATAATTCTTAGGAGAGAATAAAGATGTTGGTTAATTAGTGAGTATATGCTAGCTATCTTGAGAGCTAGAGTACTATATATTTAGTCGGAATTATGCTAATTTATATGTATAATTGCTTTATAAATATTAATGATTAATGATTGCATATTATATATATGTTTTTGGGCACCATTTTAAGTTTTTAAGATAATCATCAATAGTTTAATTAATATGATCATGAATTCAAATCCTTACTATATAGTATATATATAGATTCTAATTTTTGCAATAGTGGTTCGAGGTGTGAACTCCCTAGCTAGCATAAGGTGCGGTGCATACATGCCTTGATCAGATCAATTGCAGATCGATATTGTTGAAAAATAATCTCATATTGCTTGTAGATAAAGTTGTCTTGGACATATTTATAGGAATGAGCAATCATCTCTTGTAAAATCGGTTTTATGAGATGAGTTAGGCCCATGAATTTTTTCTTGGTATCAAAGTCTGTCATGGGATGAATGAGAGCCCCACTACTTATCCTGTGACAATGATCATGAAAAATACTGACCTGCACGTGAGGGAGGATGTTGAGGAATAATCTTACATTACTTGTGGACAAGGGTCTTGGACATGTTTATAAGGAATGAGCAATACTCTCTTATAGAACCGGTTTTATAAGATGAGTTAGGCTCACAAATTTTTTCTTTTTCATGGCCTAACACATCTCATAAAACTAGTTCTATAAGATAGGATTGTTCATTCCATATAAACATGCCTAATACCTTATCCACAGACAATATATATTATTTCTCAACAATCGCAAGAGACCATTCCTCGGAGAATTAAGTGTCTGATCGATCATCTCAAATTCAATTGTTAATTTCCAAGCTCATCTGAATTTAATGACAGTAGTTAAAAGATCAGTAGGAAAAATGAAGAATTTTTGTACTGCATATGGGGGTCGGATGGATACGTGGTCTTCTATCTTTTCATTTGGAAATTGGCATGAATTAATCTTCATGAAAGTCGTCAATCATGAATTATCAAAGCTTGCTAGGTTGTTCTACCCACTATTTAATATGCGAAAATTCTTTCCATGGCGCGGACCGACAAAACTACTTTCACCGTCAGTGACGAGAGACGGCGAATTAATTGGTGGAGTACTGATGATCTCCAGCTAGTCCTGGCCTGCTCAATGGAAGAAAAATGGGGGAGGGATATATATATATATATATATGTAAATTACGAATGCATGAGAAGTTTAGGGGTGTTAGAATAATAGCTATGTGAAAAACAAGAAAGATGAACTCTGTTTAATTAATTAGTAGATTATCTTTTTTAGTTAGTTTTTGGGAAGTTGTGGTTTACCATTGATGATCATATAATATTATTTCTGATCAGAATAATAGATCATCAGTAATATTTAAACTACTTTGCTAGCTAAACCGACTAATTAAGTTACAACTATATATACTTTGCTAATGATCTGACACGAATATTGTTGATAATCTGAAAATGGTAATAACACGGTCCCATAATCGTTCATGATCAAACCTTTGTCTCCTGTCATTGCGGCCATGGTCGGTTCCCTACGACTTATTTAATTGACAATTTCGAATCTGATCCTTAATTTTCTCTCTAACATGATTAGCATGCATGAAACACGTTTTCAGAAGAAAATGACTAGCTACTACTCATCGATGCGCCTGCTCTCTCTCTCTCTCTCTCTCTCTCTCTCTCTCTCTCTCTCTCTATATATGATGATAATCGAATATTAAGTTCAATGTCGAAGAAAGTCTGAATGATCGTTTGAATTCAGAGATGAGTTGAGAAGATTTGTAAATTATAAAAAATAATATTTTTAGAATAATATTTTCTAATATTACTATTATTTTAAAATTTAAAAAAGTTAATTTGTTTATTATATTTTATGTGAAAATTTAAAAAGATTTTTTTAAAATTTGAAAAAATTAATTTATTTATTATATTTTGATGTGAAAATTTAGAATAATTTTTTTGAGATTTGAAAAAAAAAATATTATTATATTTTATGTAAAAATTTAAAAAAATTATAATAATAAAAATGAATTGAAGAGGCACGTGAATCCAAACGATCCAATCTTAAAAGGATTTCAGAAATTTACTTCCATATTATAAATGTTTTTAAGAAATATTTGAAAGGATGATCATCAGCAGCTTAGATGAGCTTGAAATATCTTCCTATAGCTAATTTAGACCTAAACCGGCCTTGAAAATCAATTAAGATAGATGCTCTTTGTAGATTCTTTTGTGTGACACATGGCGTCTGATCATCATGAGCATGCGAATCTCCTTGAGCCGCTGCTTTGACTTATTTGCTGGTGTCTCCACTACGTACCGTCATGCTAGCTCTTTTAATTATTAGGTATGAAGTCATGTCTCGCGACCCTTCTTAAAGCATTTTCTAAGAGAAAGTACTAAGTACAGATATTAATAAACGCAAAACAAAAATAAAATAAAATAAAATCACTAGCCCATATATGACAATCATTAAGATTGGCGATCAAAAATATCTCTATGTGATCGATATTTGAGAGATCTTAATTCAGTACTCCTCCCCTGAACCATGATGATCTGCTAATTAATCAAAGTACTACGTACGTACTAGCAGCAGCTTGTTCCAGATAATACACTTTGATCATGTTTATATTTATAGATAAAAATGATTATTCTCTAATGCCCTTTTTTGCAAAATAAAGCACCTTTATTCTCTTGCTAGCAATATGCATGTACGTATATATGTATGAACTATGGAATATTGGTGATTTCTTTTTGTTTTTTGCAGTTCCCTAGCTAGCTATTGAATAACTTAGCTTTGTTTGTTTTCGTAGATGAGTTGATATAATAGTTAAAAGTTTAATAAAATATTATTATAATATTTTTTTTAATATTATTTTTATTTTAAAATTTAAAAAGTTAAATTGTTTATTTTATTTTGTATAGTAATTTGAAAAAGTTGTAATAATTAAATTAGATGAGATCAGAATATTTTTTTTTTTTTTTTTTTTTGTTTAAAAAAGATGATATCCCAATTTTAGTGATAGCCCTCACTTTTAACGTAGAAAAATCGTGATTACAACCAAGCACATGTACGTTACAAATAAACATTAAGACCAAAATCCTGGTATCAAAAATCAAAAGACCTAACCAAAAATCGAAAGACCCATGTATCACAACTATTCTGGTCTAATATGGGTCTTTTCTGCACCTAGCACGAGCAAGTTAATTTCTGATTTCCTCGTGCCGGGCATTCCTCTCACATTCGAATTGTCTTTAGTCTCCTCCCACCTATTATTTCTTGGAAGCTATGTGATAGACATTGCAAAGTCCGATATGAGGGTAAAGTTGATACGGTTGAGTCGGTTTGACATATTATTAAATTCTGGATCTGTCGTGTTATGCAAGTGTCTATGAAAATCTTTGAGGCTCCTTAAACAGGATGTTGCTATTTTAAAGAGGTTGGATATTCCGATTTTAACTCCTATAGCTAAGAATGTTATTCTGGTGAAGTGGATTCAGCCTCAACAGGATTGAGTGAAACTTAATACTAATGGTCGTAGTTTGAATAATCTAGGTCCGATTGATGACGGGGGTATTATTCGGTATGCTAATGGTAAATTGCGCATGGCTTACTCCGTGTTCTTAGGCTAGGGTTCTAATAATTATGCCGAAATAAGAAGTTTACTGGAATGAGTTAAGAGATGTTGTCGACTTGACTTTTATCGGATTCATATTGAGACAGACTCTTAACTTCTAGTCAACTAGGTTACTAGGGGTATTTGTAATATTTGATATCTTGAAAATTTTTTAGATGAGATTCAAGCTTGCCTTCTTTGCACGAACTATAAAATTACTCATATTTATCGCGAAGATAATATTGTGATTAATTTTCTTGCTAATTAAGTAGGATGCTGGGGGTTTAAATATGGAATAGATGGATGATAGAGATACTTTATGATCTAGTCAGTTAAGAGGCTTTCTTTGTATAGACATAATTAATTTTTCTTATTTGAGGTTATCAAAGTGAGGTGCTTAGTTTTTACTTCTCATCTTTTTGTTATTTTCTTATATGTGTGATTTCTTGCAAGTTGGTTTCTTAGAATTTTTCTTTCTATTTGGTTAGATCAAAATAGTTGTAAAAACAAACGAGGTCTAAGTTATACATATTTTGCTTATAAATTTCAGTTATCCTATACTTACTGCAAGCATTAGGATCGTAATGTTAAAATTATTGAGCCTTCGACAAGCTTATAACTTTGTTCTTCTTTCTTAATTATTAATTTGCAACCAAGTTTTTGAGTTATTAGGACAAATAAAAGAGGAAAAAATAATGAATTCATCCTAAATCTTGACGGAAAGAAGAACAATGACTTTCATAGATTTCACCATAATTCTCCCCCGTTTGTTAACTTACTAGGGTTCCCTTTTTTGGATCCTTTCTCCGTTTTTCTTAATAAACAAATACAAACCTAACTTGTGCTCAAAAGAAGAGTAGATTTGGAATCTTAAAGGCCATCAACCCAAAACTAACACGTGTCACCTTTTCCGATGCAAATTGTCTGAATTATATATATACGGTCAATAAGATCGACTTCATGAATAGTTTAATCACATCTTAGTGTCTCTTAAAAACCAGCAATGATGATGTAGGTAAAGTTGTCCCTTTGATGAGGATTATAGATGGAGAAATATGTCTTGTCCCCATAGTCTACGAGCCGCGGACTTTATTGCAAAACAAGGAAAGATTTTGTACATGTCACGTAAAATGCCCCAAGTTTCACCAAGTAGCCTAGCTAGGTCCAATGTACGTAGCACGCTAGCTATTTAAATGGCCAATTACATCAGGCTACGTATTAATGAAGGGATCCAACAAAAATCTATTTCTTCGAGGACCGATTATATTTTGTCAAGTGTCATAGAATATTGCTTAACCCCAAGTGTTGAATGGACTCAATAAAGTATCGTATAAGTATCAACCAAATCCTAATGTCACCCCTCACCATGACCTTTTAAATATGGGACGGTGTAAGATTAATTAGATGGGATAAGATGAGATGAAATGATTTATAAATAATAGTAAGATTATTAGTTGAAATTAGACAAGATGAGATGGGATGAGTCACCTAGATATCCAAACAAACCCTAATGTACGATTTATTTATCAAGAAAATTAATTAAATAATTGCCATAAAGAAATCAATTATGAAATGCTTCTAGATACTTAATTATTAATCAAATACATGATAATTATGGCTTAAAAATAAAGAAAAAGTACATATATATTTATAATGTTACAGTCAATGGAGTAAATGTTGGTGTCATCAACGGACATGGCTAGAAATTAGAAAACCCCGTCAAACATTCTTAATCTATAAATATCTACTACTTTTCCTGATAAACGCCCTAGATCTTCAAAGCTCCAGAGCTTAAAAAAACTTGAGAGAGAGAGAGAGAGAGAGAGAGAGAGAGAGAGAGATCATGTTTCGTTTCTTAAGATCAATGTCAAGGACAGTTCATGAAGAAGTGCATCATGATGATCAGGCGCTTGAGGAGGATAAGATTGGTGATCGTGGGGCATGCATGTCTCTAACAGTGTGGAGAAAGTCACTTCTGATGAGTTGTAATGGTTTTACTGTCATCGATTCTAATGGAAATTTGGTCTACCGGGTTGACAATTACAGGGGACGTCGTCCCCAGGAAGTCACTCTTATGGATGGCACCGGAAAACCCATCCTCACGATGCGCCGACGGAAGGTGAATATCATCTTTAATCTCTCATTTGATGTTCCTTCCTCGCAATATATCTCTGTTCCACGAGTAAGACAGAGCCCAAGATAGAATATTGTAAAGTGGCAATTAAATTCAATGTCATTAATTTTCTGTAAATATTGAAAGAATATTATTGATCTTGATTATGATTAATGGCAGGCGCTTAGGCTAGTAGATAGCTGGCTTGTGTATGAGGGGGAGGCAACTAGTGACCATTGTGGAACAGGTAAATCGTTAAAGATGCCCGTTTGCTCCCTGAGAAAGCACTTCAACATTTTACATACCAATCGAAACGTGCTTGCATATGCATCTCTTGGGACCTCAGATAGAAGATATAGTTACGTGATTGAAGGTTCGTACGCCCATAGATCATGCAAAGTGTTTGACGAACAGTCAAGGAGGGTTATGGCAGAGATCAAGAGGAAGGAAGCCATTAAAGGAGGGGTGTCTTTTGGGCTTGAGGTTTTTCTTCTGGTGGTGCAGCCTGGCTTTGATCGCGGACTTGCTATGGCTTTGGTTTTGCTTTTAGATCAAATGTTTTCCTAGATCCTAGATTTTTCATTTGGTGAAATATTAGACACATTACAAACAATCAAGTCTTTTCAAACACTCAAAATCGTCACAAATATTCTTAATAATTGCTATAATTGATCATTTTCAACGATTTCTAATTCCCTGCATATTTGACGAAATTAAAGTGTCATTTCTAATAAATTTCAGCGATTTAAAAATCGTTGAAAAATGCCTATTTTCTTGTAGAGACAAAAAACATGCTTTTTGCACAAATAAAAACACGTTTTACTAAGTTGCCGATCGAATCGTTAAAGCTAGATGAAGACGAGAGGAATATTGGTATGTTCTGTCATGACTGAGTTCTCAAGAGGCCATGACAATATTATTGCTGGTAGCAAACGTTTCGGAAAGCACAATGAAAATGCAAATTAAACCTAGGCAAACTAATGGAATTTCCGATTTTGGAAAGGACAAAAAGAAAATCAATTGCTCGCTGTATATATATATATATATATATATATATATATATTGATCAATTGCTGAGCAAAAGTGGTGTGATGATAAATACGATCACGATCGATTGGCCTCCCGACCAAATTAGATTGCAAAAAATGGAGATGCGGGGTATCGATCCCCGTACCTCTCGCATGCTAAGCGAGCGCTCTACCATCTGAGCTACATCCCCTACGTGTTTTTTCTTTATAAATACTATTATTTCTAAGATAAAAATATCGACAAGGGAAATAAAAAATATCGGCACAGCTGTCTGGCTTAACAATCAGCATACAATGTTAATCATCCGCTTGTAGTTTCGTTACTTCTTTATTTAATGCCCCCTAACTTATTCCAAAATGGATTCTCTTGTTATTCCACATTGTACTGCTACATTAAAGGGACAAAATGAACAGTATATATTAGGAGCCATAGTAACATTTATCTTTTTATATTTCTCTTGAAATCTATAGAAAACGGTGCTTTATAAAATGCGTGTTACTCATAGCTTAGAAAGTCTCTTCTACCCAAAAAACTATTTGAGTTAAAAAACTAATTTTGCAAGCATTTTAGTAGCTCCGTCTCGGCAGGTTGACGAAGGAACAAATGATAGAAGTGGGGCGATGAAAGCATTTTGAGAGATCAGGAACGTAAATTTCTATTGCCTCATGAAATGCTCTACAGAAGGCAAATAATTCCCCTGCCGTGTGTACAAATTTAGAACTATTACAACACTGGAACAACCCCCCTCCCCCCCACCCCCCCAAATTCTCACCCTCACCACAATTCCATTCCAGCTAGAGCGTGAACCCCTACAACAATTCCTTTCCACCTAGCATCATAATATATACATACCAATGGTTTGGCCAAAGACGAAGCATTAACTGACAAATCACAAGGAAAGCAGAGCATTGATTATTCAAGGCCGTCGCGTCCTCTGTTCCAATCCATGGGCAACAATTTTCTTACCTTCTGAAGACTGTTGCAAGCCTTGTCCAAAACCCTTGTAGGTGGGGGCATTGTGCATGATTGTTTTAAAATGCTGACAGTTGAATGCTTAGTTTCTGCAATCGTGTCCTTAGTTGGTTTTCCTGGCGATGATCGGCTTGACCTGGGAGTTGACCAACTTAATGGTCCTTTCCTAAGACAATTGGAATTATCTAGATCCTTACTGCTCTCAATCATGGACAGCTTAGGCTTTTTTGAGGACATAAGAGGGTCCACGTTTCTTACCAGATTGTTAGATGCAAACAAAGGAATCGATGTTGCAAATATTTCTTCGTGTTTACCATTTGATTTCAGCTTGCGAGCTCTCATGGCCTTTTGTGGAGGCTTCTTTGGCCACCTTATCATTCCATCTGGATTTTGCTTGACTGAGTGATTCGCAATGTCGTACAGAGTTTGTGCAGCAGCTATTAATCTTGGACATTGCCCAGCTGTCAAAGCAAAAAGCACATTATAAAGCAGAGACCACAGAACATAACTCCGATTTTTTTAATGACCTAGAATCTCAACAAGATAGAGCCCAGGAGAGTAAATCCTGAATACAGACTACATCTGTTAGAATTGTGTATCATGTAATCCAGGGAACTCCTAGTGCAAAACAAACTCAGGAAATCCGAGTCTTCAACTCATCCCAAACCGATCATTTGACCACTAGGCTGCACCTTGATGGGTAGAACATAGCTTAGATATCAAATGCAATTAATATCACGCATTTTTTAAAAGAGCACACGACAGTGATGTTACAGGTGTGCGGCTGTGCCCAACTACCCAGCTCCAAACATGACCCATATCCCATCTAGTCATAAAGATATGTTTTTGAATCTTTATCAAAAAAAAAATCTTAGTAACAAATTTCATGCAGCACACATCACTATGGCGGGTTTAATAAGAGGAACCAACAGCTTAAGCCAGATATACCCCTGCTAGATCTCTAATGAGAAAGTGTTTGCAAACAAAAGTGACCATCACAGAAGTAGTTTTGGAGGAAATATGTCAAATGACATCATATCCATTATTCTCCTTCTTTTCCTCATATTTCCGTTCACCTGTTTCCTTCACACCAGGTATGCATCCCCTCACTCCAACTCCTCTAAGACAGCACAAAAGAAAAAGGAAAAAAAAACAAAGACAGTTCCAAAACAAAGACACATGACATACCCACCCAAAAAACAGACAGTTATATGAACATGCAAAGCAGCTTGCATATTCTTAACCAACAGAATAACAAAAAAGGTACTATAATGGGAGTCATACCATTTCCTTGATAATTCACTTGGCCTCCAGGATCTGCATTTTCATGAGAAGTAAATATCCCAAATGAAACCAAAAATCAACAACAATTATAAATGGTAAAGACAGACGAAAGGAAGAATCTCGAATAAACTTGATAGATTCTTACCTCGAAATATGTGAGAAGCTTTTGAATATGTTGCAGAAGATAACGAATCCCGGTCACTCCAAGGAAGTCTAACAGATGTCAATGGGGAAATTTTGTTTTCCGAACTCAGTCCTGGAGGAACCAGGCTCTGGTCATAAGTTAGTGACTCTATGCTTGCAAGAAAATCGGTGGTAGTCCTTGGAAAGTTGGAAACATTCCCTATCATTACCCATCTACCTTGGCACGTGCTCCTAGTTGTAGCTGATTTAATAGCATCAGAATTATTTCTACAATGCCCACTAAAAGTATGTGACCATGGAAAAGGTGGCAAGCTGACCCTGCGAGACATTTGCTTGCCTGGTCGTATATCGGAAGTATTCCTTAAAGAAGACTTGGCCGCATCAAGGAGCACAGACTCCAAATCCTTGGGTTCAGCAAGCACCAAGTTTTTTAAAATATCTTTAGGTTGATACAATGGCAAATCAAGCGGATTAACAAGCATATCAGGCTTGCTATAAGAGTCCTGTATGGAGGAACAAGATAAATAAATTATTTATTGTAGCCTCCAACCTTATTTATCAACCAAAAAAAGTTATTAATCTTCCTTATTATATGTACAATAGAGTTGGAGCGCATTCATGCGGCACATGTACCATGGGGGTTGCAGCATTGATGTCATAAATATGGATGCGGGTGACATATCAAATAAAGAAAGCATATGTATTTGTGTGTCTATGACTCTCAACCAGCTGATGCACCTCTCTCTTAACAGCAGATCTGGTCGAAGTAGTCTTTAAAATGTATCTTTTCTTTTTAGAAAAAATATATTTCTATGAATTCTGATAATTATAGTGAATAGTCATGTCAGGTAATTTTCCAATAATTTTTTCCAGATTTCCATTGTTTGTTGGCTTGATTCCTTAATATCAAAGCAAATCAAAGGTTCAGGAGTTGATATTCAATGGATAACATTGATTTTGCAATTAATTTCAAGTGAAAAATCAATGTTCTGATGTTTGTCCATTGAGACTGTCAGACAAAAAAAAAACTTCTGAAGATGTTATCCAGGCTCAGAATGGCAAGCATCCTAAATTCTCCAGTAAAACTAACCTTGCTACATGCAGATAGATCTGGTGTGCAGGACTCTCCTTTATTGCCAGAAACAGAGCTCACTATGCATGTAGATATTTTCTTGTTGGAGAAGCTATCTACATCCGCAATATCTTGGGACTGGACAGGCTTGGAGAGCTGCAGGACCGAGAAAGCTTTTCTAACTGAATGCAAAATATCTTCACTGATGTTTTCTGCTTTCTTCCCTTTGTCTTTAACTAAACTGGAACACTTGTAAGTGCCATCAAGTAGATCGTTCAAAGCCAGCTCATCCACAAGCTTCGTGATGTCATTAGTATCTAACTTCAGACCATATAACCCTGATAATAATTCTCATTATTCGTGAATGAGATTCATAGGAGCTTATTTTTTTTTATAAGTTTCATAGGAGCTTATATTTAGAAAAGAAAAAGAAAAAAAAGAAAAATTGTGCAGGTAATATTGTAGCCTCCTCATCAATCAATACAGAATCAGAAAAAAAAAATGTTGATATAGGATGGTAACGGAACGGAGTCATTGACATAGTAATAGACAACTCAACTATCCCAACTAACTGTGGTCAATTTAATGAAGCTACTATACACTCAACAATACTTAATTATCATGTCCCCAATTATATCTGTAAAAATCACATCATCCCTAATAACTTCAGTCATTCTGGCTCTCTTTTTGTATGTTTTATCATTTTACGTTTATATAAGACCTCAATAAAGTCCTTGTTTTACTGATAAAAAAATGTTTATATAAGGCATCTGTTGTACACGCCCACACCCCTCATCTCCAATGACTGCTTGTCATTTCATCCTCAATTGATATCATCCCAACCTTCTGAAAAATTAACTTCATTCCTCATCTAAATTTCCCGTTTTACAATAGACATGTAAAAGTTACAGATATGAATAAACATAGAGATATGTATCGCAGTTAGCACTTACAGCTTGTTCTTTTGTTTATTAAATTCAGAAAGATTAAATAAATAAACCCTCTTCAAAGAGACAAACTTCAAGTTATAAAAGTGAACTTCAAAATTTTTTCGATCAGTAAATAAGAATTTTATTTTTATTAATATAGGCAAAGCCAGGTACATGGGGAAAAAAAAAAGAAAAAAAAAAAGTGAACTTCAAATTATAATGTAGAACTATTTTATTTGACAATGTCATACCAAAAAAGTTGTTTCCTCCAGAAGCTGAACTGAAGTTCAACAACCCCGCCTTCATAGAAAAAGAATCATATTTGATCTTTGCAGGAACTTTTAAACCTCTCTTATCGCTTCGCTTGTTGAAGTTGTTCTTTTGTGTCAACAATGGAGTATTTTCTACAGTGTATGTTAGGGAAAAAAAAACGAAAAGAGGAAATGCGTATCAGTCCAGCTCTCATAAGCTGCAATATGAACCCAAACATCTAATCAAGCGAAAAGGCCATATCAATATCATATCATTTCTATTTATGATATGAATATCAGATCATAATGTTTTTCTAGATCACACCCAGAAAATGAAATTGCTGAACCAACTAATCACTCTGTCATAGCGAAAGTGATAAAGGTAATTTATAAACCATGTTTTGTTTTAAATTCAAAGGCAAACAAAGATAAAATAACAAGTCAGCATCCAAGCTGGAATATCACTGGGGTTGAGGCTAATGGCAAGAATGGTAAATATTATCGATATAACACACCTGGCGTGCATATCAAATAACAAAAAATTGATCCAAGACCCTTTTGACTGGGCAGTGGGAGTACTACTCACACCAATCAATATTGCCCAAAAAAAAGGTAGCCCAATATGAATGATTCCGAATGTTTGCCCACATCTTAACGAGAAACTTTTCATATTTCAATTGCTTAATTACCGATGTAAGAAACTTTAATATTTTTGTTAATTCAGGCATCAAAGACGTGTCAAAATAGATCATAATATAGTTTTGAAGTGGATCTTCCTCTGCATTATTTTGAGTTTCTACCTTTAGCTATCCAAGGATTTTTTTTCTCTCCAAAGAATTTGGTAAAAAGTGGAAGTTGTGGATGAAGTGGCGGAAATGCTTAAATTAGTGTAAATTCAACTTTCAACTTAGAAATGATAGTTGTTTTTAAATTTTTAAGAGGGTTATTTTATAACCATCTTGGATCACATAACATGTGCGTGTGCATGTAGGAATATCCATGCATCACATAAGGAAATTGGCATGATTTGGACGCTATATTTTTTTCCTTTTATTGATAGGTTATAAAAAATGTGAAATAAGCACATATTAAAGGGCGTATAAACATTTTCTTCCCATGGAACCCAAGATGGCATGTTGCACAACTAAGCAACTTTTTTAAGAAAAAATAATAATTTCTAGTAAACAGAGTTTGAAGCTGATAGACAACCATTTGTCAAATAATCAACACATTATAGCAGAAAACTGTATTACCTGGAGAAATGCGCCTTGTAGGAAACGGCCCAAGCTTATCTGTAATATCCATTTTGTCCTCAACGCCAGCCAGACTCGTAGAATCTTCCATTTGAGCCAGCCGTGGCCTCTTTGAACACGCACCACCACTTCTTGATGCCTTTGCTGCTTTCCGTTGTAACTGTACACTGTCAGACCTAGGATACTGTAAACGACGATTTTTGCCCATAACATAAAGGTGCTCAGACACGTCTTCACTTTGAAAAGTGGGCAGCTGACTAGCAAGCGTACACATTTCCGTATCTGGAACCTTATCACAGCAGGCAGACTCTAAAGCCATGACAAAAAGTAACATCCGAATAGCACACGTTATATGGTGCATAATATTAAGCAATAAAGTAATACGATAGAGACAAAAAGGAATGAATTATTAATACAAATGTGAATAAACAGTAACTATGTCAACATTTAAAGCATGGAGACAACATGTTTTCTTTTTTAGCTTGAAAAGGGATTAAGGTACTAGAGGCAAGAGTAGGAAAGGGAATATGTATATTTTTTCTTTTTACCTTTGACATCCATCATTCAGATTTACTAAAATCAAAGTAGAGTTCATTCCTATAACATTTTTTGTTTATTTCTTTGGTTTAAATGTACAGCTTGTTAATGCTAGAAAAATCGCACAACGGGCTGGAAGGAGATAAAGAGTCGTTCCCAGCCCATTGAGTCAACTGGGCCTTGATCGGTGTTGTTTGGAACCCCCGACAGTGTTCCGGTGCGGCTGTACTACGGCGATGCATACATACATAGAGGTGAATGGAAAACAAGTGCAGAGAAAGTAAGAGTAAGGGACACAAATTTACGTGGTTCGGCATGTTGCCTACGTCCACGGGCATTTGGGGAGGGAAAGTCCTCTATAATATATTTGTTTACAGTCTCTCATAACCTCTCATTTCTCACTGTACAAAGAAAGTTGGAGCTCTTCCTGTTGGTAACACTGTCTTCCTCGAGAGGTTGCTGAAGAAGAAGAAGGTATGATCGAGAGCTCCTGAAATCTTCTAGACATCCCCTTTTATATGATCCTCTTCCTAGATGCTCCTTGGTAGTTGCATGTCTAACCCCCTGACTCCTAATACCCCCATGCCTCCTGACTCCCCCCATGCCTCCTGACACCTCCCTCTTATCCCTTAGTAATGGCCTGGTAGGTTGGGCCTGATCTTGGGCCTAGATATTTTACCCCCTCACATAGCTGCTATCTTGTTTTGAAATTTTGGGGGTATAAAATGAATAATGAACCTCCTGGTTGCGATCAAGCAGACTTGTTTTGCAAATCATGTCGTCAAAGTCCCTTCAAGTTGCCGCGAGTAATCATGGCCTTATAAGATGTTTATGAGCCATGTTCTCAAGATAATACAAGAAATTGACATAGGCATTGATAGTAGCTTAACCGTTCAAAAGCTTTATAATAGCGTTCAGGATTCCTGGGACTAATTTAGTGGATGACGAGTGGAGCTCCAACACCTTAGCCTAACTTCCAAAAAAACCGTCTGGGCGTTCACTCCTCCATTATCTAGCCTCAAACTAAATTTCTTCTACTTTTAACAATAATTTCTCATCAAGACACGAATATGTAGTTCCATAGAAAAATTTACTGATCCAATATCCTTATCCCCGTGTAATTCCCAGAATAAGTAAGCGAAATAACTGAAGTAATTGGAACAGTGCATAAAAATTAGAGCCAAATTAATCTCTTCTTCAGTACATTTACCATTATTTTGACCAATGTTTCCCCGATAACCCGATATAGCGTCGAATTTTGCTAAACCAAAGCCAACATCCAGGAAAGCCTGTGCTGAAACAAGGAAAGAAAAAAAAAAAACTTACCTTTCTTTCTGAGAACAGAGCTGCACCGGGCGATCGGAGGGCTCACGAGAACCGGAACGCCACCTTGCTCACGAGCCTCAGCTTCCTTGACGATAACCCCAGCTCTAACAAACCCGTCCGACCCCATGAGCTTCGGCGCCGCCACGTCCAGAGGAAACGGTAATTCCAACGCATCCATCACCGAACAGGAACCCAATCCAACAACAGACACCCAATTTACAAGAACCGACTAGCATCACCTACGATCCGAAACATTTCGGTACGGATCATCAATGAGCAACAAGGGACCGTCTCTCCTTGGCCGAGTCGAAATTTCGGTGAGAAAGCGTGGGGGAAGTTTCGGAGAGGATGCGAGAAAGTGTGGGAAAGTGAGGGGAAAATGGGTGTTTGTATAGGGGGGACATGATGTTGCGGCGAGTGGAGGCGAAAAGGAAGGCTTCTAGGGCACAGAAATTGGGAATGGGGTAAGTAAGAGGAGTATTTATAGTTTTCGGGAAAAGACAAGGTTTGTTTCGGAAAGGTCCGTCGGTGGGGAAATTCCGGTGGGTTTAGCGTCCGTTTATGATCCGGTTGACGTGGCATTATCCATTATATAAGCAGCGTAGAGTGGGCTGATCGAGTGGGGTGAGACTTTGGTTTAACGATGGACATAGGAATCATAGGATTGCTAGAAAATCTTGAACCAGTTCAGCCGCCCAGGTGTGCTAATATTATTTTCATTTTTTTTTTTTTTATAAAATGGGACGAAGATTTGGAAATCAAATTTTTATTAGGCTCTTGGTCTGTTTGGATCATTCTTTTAAGAGTATTAGCAATGTCTTATACATTTTTATATTCATCTTCGTATTCATATAATATCTCTTTAAATTGGTCTATATTGAATTATACATTTTTTAAATTTTACATGTTTAAAAAAATATTATTCACTTTCTAAATATTATTTTACTATTTTTTCTCTTTCCTACAGCTCTTAAAAAATTAAATTTAATTAAGTTGATGGTATAAAATATTTTTAACACGTTAATATTTCTTGATAAAATTGTTCGTTTTAAAGTGAGATATCAAAGTGAAGAAAGATGAAAGAATTGAGGGGGAGAAAGATGCTCTCCAAATAGTTTCGTTCTAAAAGATTGACATCTCGCTTTAATGAAACTAACGTCGATACTCATGCACATAAGTTCAATCAAAATGGGATTATTTTGTAAAAAAAAAAAAAGGTCCTGCAGATTAAAATAAGATGGAATGTCACATCCTTTGAATATTGTAAGATAAGTGTGGGTGTGCCACGTCTTGAATTGAAACATGTATTAGAGCGAATTTATTTGATCTTGTTCTGGACTGAACACTCGGAAGCCATATTAAAAACTTTGGTTTCTGGAAAGGTCACTTTCAGACATATTAGGGAGCGAAGCCCGCTTCTGTAAATAAGTCTTTGACTCGTAAAAGGGGCACCTGCTAAGTGCTAAGTATACGTCATTCGTAAATATATATATATATATACACATATACGGTTCTTCTACGTACAGGAAAGTTCGCGCAGGGAATGCACACGAAAGAAGTTTCATTTTCACGTCAATTCTTAAAAAAAAAAAACAAAAAACAAAAAAGAGAAAAAAGAAAAGAGAGAGAAAAAGAAAGAAAGAAAATTAGAAGAAGAAGAAGAAGAAAATGACAAAATGCATTTCGAAATGCCATTCATTGCCTTCACGTAGAAGGCTGCCCGTCTCATACACTGCAACCCATTTCGGCATTTCCTTGCCAATCACTCTATCTCCCTCATTTCCAAAGCATAATGAGCACGTTGGGTCGCAACCCATTTTCGAAACCCACAAATTGGTAAGTGAGTTCATAGAAAATAATTTTGTTTTCATGAGGTAGCATTGGTGAGCTAAATAAAAGAGTTCTAATATCTCGTTACCCACATCACTAGGTTGTAAATATGCTCCCAATTGCAATGTAATCACAAATCTAGCTTCTTAGCAGCCAAATCAAAAATGCTTCTCAAATCTTGCTTAACTGCATCATTTTCAAATAAAAATTCAATTGCATTTCTTGCTAGCTCAAACATTTACCTCTTTCCAATACCATATGCAGAAGCAGCAAGATTATACTCTTTGGAAAGACTAGTGGAGAACACCCCAGAATCATTAGCTAATGGATGTTTTGCCTTGTACAGGTCAGCAAAATGGTGAACATCTAGTAAGGAAACTAATGCAGTCGTGATGTTGGAATTCAGACAAATTTCAACCGGGATATTATAGGATTCCAACTTCTTCCAATCATCCTCCCAAAAGTAACAGGCATGGCCAACCCTATGGGGAATAAAGGCTAGCATTGCTTGTATCTCTTTTGGATTAGGTACCTTTGGCCCCTTCGGCCAAGAACAACAGAATAAACCTTTGGCCCTTTGGTCAAGAACAAACAAATAAACCTTCAAGAGAGAGAGAGAGAGAGAGAGAGAGATAGTACCTTCTTGAGTCGCAACATGGAGGAGGGAAGGAGATGGCTCTCGAGCTCTAAACCCATCTTGGGTCTTGGCTGCACTTCGGAGATGGATGTAGTGAGAATGAAAAAGAATTTACGGAGGGGAGAGGGATTGATTTGAACGAAAGAGAGAGATGGAGGAACGAAGCCAAATGGATTATTTGTGCGAAACCCACTGTTTCATTTTCGGTGTACCTACACGTTCTCTGCGCCAAGTCTCCTGCAGATATCGTTTTCCATATATATATATAAAAGAATTGCTATGCATCAACCTACACACTACACATCAAATTTTTTTTTTTTAATTTTTTTTATTCTAGTCTTCTTGAAACATTTAAATTTTTTTATTCATCATCCATATAATACACATTTAATAAGAAAAACAAATAAAAATAAATAAATAAAGTTATGGTGTGTGGTGTGTAGGATGATGTAAAGATTAATTCTATATATAATGCTACTATGTCTCTAATTTATAGAGATTGATTTTGCTGTATTGATGTGGTATTACAATACGGTGTCATGTGACTTATTAAAAAAATTAAAAATATGAATATAAAAAAGTAGAGAGAGTTTAGAGTTGCCTTTCTATTTATATATTTTCGAACGCTATTTTGTTTTGAATATATATTTCTGAACTATTTTTAATAACTCATGTAGTGTCATATCAAGAAACAAAATGAATGATATAAATTAGGAGTATAGTAGTATTACTACCAAAAAAACAAAAAAACTAGTGCTATTGAGACAATTGGAGGTTTATAAGAACATTAGCATTGAACTAGCCAAATGTCAATGAAATTTAAAATATAGCTAAGTTTTGTATAAATGATATGCATTGAACTAACTAAAAACTTTTAGCTTAGACTTTAAACTACAGTAACTCAAAAAGAATTTTCAAAATTTGAGAGTCATTATTCACCCATTAAACTCATATTTTATTCACAATAATCAACAAATTTTATTAAATTATTTTCAAAACTTTTATTAGTAGACAAGGCTATATTATGTCCAGATTTTTCCATTAATTTTTTTTTTATAAACAATGCTATATTATGTTGGATAATTAGGTTATAAAAAATAGTTGAGAAAAAATAATTTTAAGTAAAAATTAAATTATTAATTAATATATGGAGTATATTTGCAAAATATTAAAAAAGATATTAATAAAATACATAATATTATATTATTATTTTGATTTTGAAGTAGATAGTCCAAATGAATTAATATTTTCAATGGCTTTGACTTTAGCCAAAATCTCGACTTTTAGCTAAATTTTGGATTCGGCAATGGCTGGATCATATTAGAAATAGGATGCTCATAGTGTAGATTGTACTTTTTTTTTTTTTTCCTTTTAAACATTTGTAAATATTTTAAAAAAATTATACCAATGCACTAATAATTACTCTCTTGACTATTAAATAAATCAAATAAAAAATAAAATATATGAGTGGTCAAGATCTAGGGCAAAACCACGTGACATACTATTATTTTTATTAAAAATACTACTTGTCTTGCCTATGTGCCAGAACATGGCCTTCTCTATGACCTATTATGGTCTGACCCTGATAAATCATGGGCAAAACCACGTGGCATACTATCATTTTTCTTAGAAATATTACTTGCCCTACCTATGTAACAAAAGGGCCTTCTTTGTGACTTATTGTGGGCTGATCCTGATAAATTAAGGGACAAAACCATGTGGCATACTATCATTTTCTTTAGAAACATTACTTGCCCTGCCTAAGTGCTAGAACGAGGCCTTCTTTGTGACCTATTGCAGACTGATCTTGATAAATCAGGGGGCAAAACCACATGCCATACTATCATTTTGTGTTGAATATATATTTTTAAAATATTTTTGATAAACGTATAGTGTTATGTCAATAATCAAATTGAGTGATATAAATTAGGAGTATAATAACATTACTAACAAAAAACTAGTGTTGTCAAGAAATATTATTTGCCCTGTCTATGTGCGAGAACAGGGCCTTCTTTGTGACCTATTGTGGGTTGATCCTTATATAGACAGAATGTCTGGGGCGTGTCATATACACTTAGGGCTGACAAGGTTGCTAAATCCCTTTACAAACTCATACAAAGATGACTCTTGATCTGGACAAGGACATGCTTGAAAACTGACAAAAAAAAGCGTGTTCTTAGGTAGGACTGAAGGTTGAAATTGGATTCAAATTGTTACCCTAGGATTTGTTTTGGGTTGTTGAAATTGATACCTGAAGGGTAGGGCTGGTTTTTAGAGAACCTAATCTGGGTCTGAAATGAAATACTATTATTTGCAAATTGTTTTATGGCTAAAAATATCCGAGCTTAAGACCTAGATTTATTTTCTCCTGTTTGTATCTGTAACGACCTGATCTTAAAATTAGGCCATAAGATAAGTTTTATGTATTTTTCATAAAAATTATTAATTTATTATTATTATTATTATTATTAGATTTTACATTGTTCTTTTTAATAAGATTATTATCTTTTATTTTATGATATTTTATAATGACCCGATTTTGCAATACCCACTAGACTTTCGTTTGAATTTAAACCTTATTTCTTCCTATCTCTATCCATAAGCCTCATTTTTATCTCTTGATTGAATAATCCTAATCTCATCTTCGTTCTTACCTTCTAGTTGATCATCCTAAACGGAAACCAACTCTAAAATCCCATCAATAAACGTTCATTTTCCCTCTATATAAACCCACGAAGCCTCTGAAATAAACACAGAACCTTTTAAGTCTCGTATCAAATCCCCTGCAAGCTGCCAACCCGTAAGCCTTGTTCTTCAGAACCACCGCAGCCTGCCTCCTTCACAGACCTTGCCATCCACTGTCGAGCAGCCACCGAAAAATAGAGAAAAACCGCAGCCCCACCTAGAGCCCCTCCCTCTACTGTGAACTACCACAACACCAACCATCACCCACGGTGACACCACTGCCCAGCACCACCGCAGCCTCCATTCCAGTAACCAATAGCCACCTCGACGGACCACCTCTCCACGGCCACAGAAATCACCGACTAGCTCAGCCCCGTTGAGCCCACTCATTTTCGGTAAGCCCACTGCCATCCGTCACCCTCACCTCCATCTATTTCTCTCGGTAAGCATCGCACCCTCTCTCTCTAAACTCTCTCTCCCTCTCTCGGCATCGCACCACCACATAGAAGCCTCCAGTTGCACTGCCTTCACTCCCAGCCACCCAAAGCCGCCATCTAGCCCATCCCCATCGCGTGCCCCCTCTCTCGATGAGCCCTCTGTTCCTCTCGCATGTCTTTTCCTTGTTCTATCCGTGTGGTTTAAATCTCCAATAACCTTTTATTCACAACGAGCCCTTGGGCCTAAGTATGCTGGGCTTATTTCAAATGGACTTGTGTTTTATTATTATTATGGGTCAGGTTGCAACTTTTATAGATTCTAGTGACCTTTAAATAAACTTGTATTTTAAATTGGGTTTGATCTTATATTATTTCAACAATTGTTTTAGTAATTTTATTGGGCTTAATATTTTAAAGGTGAGTTTTTACTTAAATAATATTTTAGTCAAAGGCTATATTTTGTAAAAAAAAGTGTTTAAAGAATTTGAAATATATGTTAAAGTATACTATTGAGCCTAATATTTTAGTTAATATTTCCTTTGTCTATTTAATAGAATTTTAATAAAATTATTATGTTAAGAATATTTAAAAAATATTAATATTTATTAGATTTCTTATAAGATTGAATAATTATGTTAAGAAATGAAACATATTTTAAAAATTGAAATTTTTATGACTTATTTAAAATAGTCATAGTATTCTACTAAGTTATAATATGTTATTAGTATTTAAGTAACTTAAAATATCAGGATTTATTGTTTATGGTGTTTTATTATAAATTTAATTAAGTAGGATATTAGTACATGTTGATCCTAAACAAATTTAGTGATAGTTAATATTGCGTATAGGTGACGAACTACGAAGTAAAATTCAAAAAGCAGCACAGCAAGGTAAGTAATTTGATTACAAATTATGATCATCACAGTTCAGCTTATATATAAATATTATTCAAGCTAGTTCATTGACAACCATTATTTATGCACCACTCATGTTATATGCAAACATGTCATCCAGCATAACATACGATCATGTTATTCCGCATCATGTTCAAGTTCAAAAATTATAATTATGTATATATTATATCATGCATCTCATGTGTATAAGACACGTAAGTTATCTTAAGTTCAAGTGCAAGATAAGATAAGATCAATTAATCAGATTATCATTCAGATGCATGGTGCCAATGCAGTTCAGTTTCAGGGTGGATATGCAAGCCACGGACTCAAGCGTGGTCCATCATAGTATGCCAGAATACTATTAGCAGCACCCCTTGTTACAGTGGGACGTGGGGCCGGTGCACAACCTCACACACAGGGTTAAGTGTGTAAGCCAATCAAATCAGTTAGTTAAGCCAGATTAGTTAATTAATTCAGATAAATCAGTCATGCATAGCATAAACATCAGTATGAATAGTCATGAATTTTAAGCTCTCAGCATGAAAACTTTTATGAAAACCTTATGTTTATTATGTTAATGTTGTGATGGATTTCTTATTGAGTTTTCAACTTATTTTTGTTTGTTTTCATATTTTTAACCACCCAGGTGAGGATGATAAATACAAGAAGGCAGTTCAGGATTAAAAGGAGTAGTTGATTTAGTTTCAGACCTTTTAGAATAAAATTGCTTTTATGACATAAATTTATTTAGTTTATTCTTTTAAGTTTTTGAAGACATTTTATTAGACAAAAATTTTTATGAAATAAATGCTAATTACATGTTATTAAATATGATATTTCTTACCGGGTTTATTTTATAAAAAACACGTGACACTCTTAACCTACGGGAATGAGGTGTTGCAATTTGGTATCAGAGTCGATCAAGAGATTCTGTAGACTTTTGGAAAAAAGAAACTCTTATAAATTCTAAAGTTAAGTTACCTAGGATGCTCCTTGCCTGCTCATGAGTAATTGAGGTTTCTTTTAGGGTTAAATACTTTATAGTTCTTACTAGTTAGAACCGTCTTTGTAGTTGTTTTTATTGTCATTATTTTACATTCTTATCAAATACTAGTTAATTATTGCTATGATATTTTGACGTAGATCATGGCCCCCCGGCACTAGAAATCACTCAAATCGAGAGGGATCTTCTGCATCTAATCAGAATGATAACCCGGACCCTCTTGTCGCAACTGCTACCCAAATTTTCCAATCAATGGTTAGTGGCTAATTTTCGACGTCTAAAGCTCCACAGGCTAGTTGTACCTTGGAACAATTTTCCCACCAGCATCCCCATACTTTCGACAGCAGGTTGAATTCTTTAGATGCGGGAAGCTGGATTGAATGTATGGAGCAGATCTTTGAAGTGCTTTATTACACGGATGATCAGAAGGTGAAATATGTCACTTACCATTTAACCGACATGGCAAACAAGTGGTGGAAGTTGACATGGGCATTGGTTCAATTGCAGTTAGGGGAAGCAGTCCCCATTTCTTGCGAACGTTTCAAGAGAACTTTTCTAGATCACTTATTCCCACATACTCTTCGGGAATCGAGAGCTCACCAGTTTATGGAACTCACTCAATGAAAAATGACGGTAGCACAGTATGCTACAAGATTCATGGAGCTATCTCATTTCGCCAGTTACTTAATTCTAGATGAGGAAAAGAAAGCTGAGAAATTCGAGCGCGGATTGGATCGTAGGATTCGAGAACGTGTACGTACTTTCAGGATTTGAAGTTTCACGGAACTAGTCACCTGAGCTACTATTGCTGAGGAAGACCTCCAAGATAACATTGAGTACAACAACCAAAGGAAGCACCAGCAACAATAACAACTCCAATCAATGTCGCATGAGGACAAGAGGCCTCATATCGAGAATCATCAAGGGCAACCACTCGCAGAACAAACTTACCCCACATGCACAACATGTGGGAGAAGACAAATGGGAAAGTGTATGTATGGCCAGAACGTGTGTTTCAAGTGTGGGAAGTCAAATCATCTAGCTTGGGACTACCCAATAAAGAGACCTGGGGAACCAGGAAGGAGTGAAGGACAGAAGATAACAGCTACGGCAGGAGTATATTCCCTCACCCCTGTTGATGCTGAAGTGTCAAATGATGTAGTCACAAGTACCTTTCCTTATCCTAAATTTAGATATGTATATAGTACGATGAATATATCATATGATCCTGATAGCTCTAAGTTGTTATGACATATATTTACATATGGTGTTTGGTATTTTGCAATGTCTGATGGGAGGTATATTATAGGTGATATGATTATCTCGCCTAGCATGAATAGTGGACAAAAGATTTTAGAAAAAAAAAAAAAATCTCATGTGTCACAGTTAGGTAACAATAGAGTTATAGAAAGAAATTGTGGAGTCAATAAATTTTGAGGTATGAGAATTTAAGGTTTACAAGTAGAAGATGATTTAACTACACGTATGCCTTAAACATGCACATTAAAGTTTTAATGATTAGGTCGGCATTATTAGAGAATAGCACGAGATGTTAAGGTTTGATCTGGAAGTTTAGTTGATGTTGCTGTACTTATAATTGGAGATGTGGACCAATAACCATAGGCACATGATCATTGTGGTATTTCATTTTTTTTAAGAATTTTAGAATCGAGATATTTTAAAGACTCTGAACGTGGAGAGTTGCTATTTATATGAAGAGACTTATTTATCATTTTATGCGAAGAGTTTATTTATTATTTTATGTGGAGATAGTTACTTAATATTAGTTGGTGAAAGATAATAGTTTGAGTGATATTATTAATAGATTTTTGATAAATTTATAATTAGTAGAGCTTTTCAAATTTATTGCTTAATCTTACTTATCATGTATTTTAATTTTATTTATTTATTTTTATAGTTAATGATTAAGAAAGTAACTATTAATATAATTGTACATTTAATTTTTTTTTTATGATTAAGAATATTAAAGATATATTTAAAAAAAAAAGAATAAAAAATTTATAATAGGCCCGCACTAAACGCTGGTCGACTAGCTAGATGATTTTTTTAATATATTTAAAAAAAAAATACACATACATGTACTTCAAAAAATAAAAAAACAAAAAAATTACAAAATACACTACTGTCGTACCTTCCCTCGGTGGATTTTATCGGTTGGACTCTCTTTCCCATTACAGAAAGGTGTGTGTAAGAATCAGATTTCCCTCCAAAAAAAATTCGTCGTGTTTAATTGACCAGCGCCGACTTTCTTCTCAATAGGCAATCGACACGAGTACGGACGCACTGGCTTCTGCGTTCCAACCTATATATAACGCGTGTCCCCATGTTGGCATTCCCGTAAATGGAATACAAAGGAAGCCCAACAATCCCCAAGCAGACAGATTTTCAATTTGTTTTGCCAGATCCCGGGTTTTATATAGTTCTCTCAGACGCTTTTTTTAATCCTTAGTTGCACTTGCCAAAATATTAAAAAGAAAAAAAACCCAGAGAGATAGAGAGAGGCTAGATTGAATGCTGGGAAATACTTTTCCCTCGCCGGTGGTCGGCGGGTCGAACAGTTTTCTGTCGGCTGTAAATTCGTTCATTTTCTCCGACATGGTAGAGAAATTGGCCTCGCACGTCCGACTCGGAAACCCTAGCAACGCCATGGAGTTCTTCGGACTCTGCTTATCCCTTGCTAGGTAACGTACCATACGTACATTTTCGCTTTTGGTAGACGCATCTGAGTACACATATTTAAATGTGAAATATTCCCGGATTGAATTGTTTTTTTTTTTTTGTTTTTATTGGGGTGCCCCAAGCTGAGTTTCTAATTTTTTTTTTTTTAAATGATCTCTTTTACAGTAATTCTACAAACTCTTTTAAATGGGATAGTTAAATAAAATTCAAATAATTTTTAATGGAGTAGCACAATTTTATTGATTAGTTAATGAATGGTAAAGTAATTGTAAAATAGTATATTACTTATTTTAATAATTTATTAAATAATAAAGTCCACATTTAAACCTGGATTTTCTTTGGGAATCTCATTTTAGCTTTCGATCCATGGTTTGTCTTTAGGGGAATGTGGTGTTGAAAATTGGAAACGTGAAGTGCCTTTTTCTTGTCTAGGCTGTTTTTGGTTGCAGAGGGAATATAGAATTTGGTGGATTCGGAATATGATTTGTTTGTTTTTAGTTTTTCACTTATGCTTAGGACCTGTTTGGGGTTGCGTTAAAAGTGTTAAAAAGTGCTTAAATAGCCTTAAAATCTCTTTAATGGAAATATTAGGTTGTTTGGGTGTTACATATTAAAATACTTTTTAATCTCAACTTCCTATACTACATACAAATGACCATTGTACACTCATAAACTATACTAATTACAACCATGTCCTCTAACAACTAACAACCATTGAAGTTGGACTTAGTCAGTTGAAGAAGTCAGATTCTAAAAAACAACGGGAGCTAAAGAGGCTAACATGATCTCTAAACTATGAGGGCAGTTCAAGTTCTAGTAGAGATAGAGCTAAGGGGCGGGGATCAGCTCCATTTTTATGAAGCCCAAGATTGTATCTTGGAATGTCCGTGGGCTCAATGAGGCAAATAAACGCCTTCGGGTGAAAAACATGCTTCGTGAGTGGAAGGCGGACATAGTGTGTTTACAGGAAACCAAGTTGAAATTTATTTCCAGAAGAGTGGTTAGGAGTTTATGGAGCTGTACTTATGTGGATTGGGTTTATCTTACTTCTGATGGGGCCTCAAGAGGTGTTTTGGCGATGTGGGATAGAAGGGTCGTGGAGAAATTGGAGGAATTTATTGGTGAGTATATTGTGGCATGTTCTTTTAGGAATGTTGATGATAATTATCTATGGACTTTTGCTGGTATTTATGGACCGAATTTAGACAACAATAGAAGAATGTTATAGGAAGAACTTGCTGGAATTCATAGTTGGTGGAACTTACCATGGTGCATAGGTGGTGACTTTAATGTCACAAGGTTTCCTAGTGAACGATTTGGAGACAACAGATTATGACCAGCAATGACATAATTTTTGGAGTGTATTTTTGACTTGGGATTGATAGATATTCCGCTCATGGGTGGTGCCTATACGTGATCCAATAATCATACATGGTCCAAATTGGACAGATTTCTAGTATCACTAGAGTGGGAAACTCATTATCTGGAGCTTTATCAAAAGAAGCTGCCTCGCCTATGCTCTGGTCATTTCCCACTATTACTAGATTGTGGAGGTATTTAGGTAGGGCATCGGTATTTTAAGTTTGAAAACATGTGGCTAAACACTGAAGGTTTTATGGAAATTAGACAATGGTGGGATTCTTATTAGATTGATGGCCCCTAGTTTCATTTTTGCGGGTAAATTAAAAGCTCTAAAAAATGATTTAAATTTATGAAATACACAATCTTTTGATCATGTAGGAGACCGTAAAAAGCCCATGCTAGAGGAGCTTCAGGAGGTAGAGAGGACTCAGGAGGAGAGTGCTCTTTCTATGGAGGAAGCATCTCGGAAGGCTGAGCTAAAGGCCGAATTAGAAAGGGTTGTGTTACTGGAGGAGATCTCTTGGCATAAAAAATTAAGAGCTTTATGGTTGAAAGAAGGGGACCGCAACACAAAGTTCTTTCACAGAGTGGCCAACTCCCATAGGAGAACTAACACCATTGAGATGCTGAAAATAGACGGAGTGGACTGTATGGAGCCTCATGTAATTAGGGAGCATATTGTGGGATTTTATGAACACTAACT
This sequence comes from Pterocarya stenoptera, assembly GCA_003123785.1. Lineage (NCBI taxonomy): Eukaryota > Viridiplantae > Streptophyta > Magnoliopsida > Fagales > Juglandaceae > Pterocarya > Pterocarya stenoptera. The sequence goes on from QEOT01000278.1 coordinate 145,044, forward strand.
TTCTGAACAAGTGGGATGGCGGCCAAAACTCGATGGACTTGCCTATGAGTCCATTGATCCACAACAGGTTTCGTGGCTGGAGCGACCTTTTGAGGAACTAGAGGTCCACGATATGTTAAGGAGAATGGTTAAAGATAAAGCACCTGGCCCCGACGGCTTTTCCATGGGATTTTTTCAATCTTGTTGAGATGTGGTGAGGGTGGATTTAATGAAAGTGTTCCAAGAATTCTTTTGAGTTCGGAAATTTGAGAAAAGCCTCAGCACCACATTTATTGTACTCATTCCTAAGAAGATTGGGGCCTCGGGGGTGAAGGATTACCAGCCCATTAGCCTTCTGAATGAGATTTATAAGATTATTTCTAAGGTGCTTGCTAATCGCTTGGGAGAGGTTTTGGGGAGGATCATTACAAAACCCCAAAATGCTTTTGTTAAAAATAGACAAATTCTGGATTTAGTTCTCATTGCTAACGAATGCCTAGACAATAGGCTAAAATCTAGCCAGTTGGGAATTCTTTGCAAGTTAGATATGGAGAAAGCATAGGATCATGTGAGCTTGGAGTTTACTCTATGCTTGGTAGGTGCGGTTTTGGGGAGAAATGATGCTTGTGGATTAGATGGTGTATTGCAACGGTGAGGTTTTCTGTATTGGTGAACGGCTGCCCACATGATTTCTTTAATATCTCTCGAGGTCTAAGATAAGAAGATCCTTTGTCCCAACTCCTATTTGTTCTAATTATGGAGGCACTTAGTAAAATGATTTTAGCCTTGGTGAACAGTGGCTTTATCGAGGGATTCTCGGTGGGTAATCCTAATAGGGGCACCATTAACGTATCTCACTTATTGTTTGCATATTTTTTGTGAGGCAGAACAAGACCAAATTTGAACACTGAGAGCATTATTACTTTGTTTTAAAGCGGTTTCCACTTTAAAAGTGAACTTTGATAAATCAGAATTGGTGCTAGTGGGTAATGTTCCTAACATCCGGCAACTGTCTAGTATCCTTGGATGTAAGGTTTCCTCTCTTCCCATGAATTACCCTGGTCTTCATTTGGGGGCACCTGCAAGGTCTATTTCGATTTGGGATACAGTGGTGGAGAAGATTGAACACAGATTGGGTTGGAAGAAATCATCTCTCAAAAGGTGGTAGGATCACCCTTATCAAATCTTTCTAATCTATCAACGTATTTTCTATCCGTATTCCCTATTCCAGCAAGTGTGGCAAGCCAGATTGAGAAGTTGTATCGTGGCTTTCTTTGGAGTGGGATAGGAGATGAGTTCAAGTATCATCTAGTCAAGTGGGTAAGGTATGTTCTCCAGTCTCTTCGGGTGGGTTGGGTATTAGAAACTTGAGTATTTTCAATCAAGCCTTGTTTGGAAAATGGTTGTGGAGATACAATATGGAACCAGAAGCCCTATGAAAGTCAGTGATTGATTGCAAATATGAAAGCATGTGGGGAATGTGGTGCACCAGGGAGGTCCATAGGGCTTATGGAGTGAGAATTTGGAAACACATTCGAAGAGGGTGGGGGATCTTTAATTGGCATATTAGATTGGTGTTAAGCGATGGAAGAATAAAATTCTGAATTGACCTATGGTATGTCTATCAAGCCCTAAAGGATTTATTCCCATCAGTTTTTAGGATTGTAGAGAGAAAGATGTCTCGGTGGATAATTGCATGGAGTCATTTGGGGAACTAGTCCAATGGAACACGAATTTCACTAGAGTCACCCAACATTGGGAAGTTAGCAGCTTTGATGAGTTTTTTGCTCTTCTATACACCATGAGACAGAGAATCCAAGGAGCATATAAGATGTGGTGAATACCCTCAGGTAAAGGTAAATTCTCGGTCCATTCTTTCTATAAGACGCTTACACAACTGTAGAATACCCAATTTCCTTGGAGAAAGATATGGAGAAACAAGGTGCCTCCCAAAGCAGCATTTTTTTGTATGGACAATAGCATTAGGTAAGATCTTGACGACAGATAATCTACGTTGACGTAAGGTGATCATAGTAGATTGGTGTTGTATGTGTAGGAAAAATGGTGACAATGTGGATCACTTATTGTTGCATTGTGAGGTGGCTGGAATGTTATGGAATGAAGTGTTTAATAGAATGGAGTTAGCTTGAGTTATGCCTGCCACAGTGACATAGCTCATGGTTGACTGGATAAATCTACGAGGTTCCCTATAAATCTTAGCGGTGTGGAAAATGGTCCTGATTTGTATTAGGTGCTGCCTATGGAAGGAGGGAAATGACTGGACATTTGAAGATAAGGAACGCTCACTAGAAGAACCAAGATTATTTTTTGTTAGCACTCTTTTTCTTTGGGCCATAGCTATAGATTGTTGTGGCCTTGATTTCCATGATTTTCTTGTTTCTATTACTTCTCTCTAACTAGGTGTGACCTTTTGTATACCATCTTGTGTACTTGGGCTATGCCTATTCATATCAATATAATTGTTTACTTATAAATTATTTTTTAAGTATATATATTCGTTTTAATATTTTGGATGCAAAATTTATGGACTTAAAAAAAAAAAAAGAGAGAAACTTATTTTTCATACTTTTATGAAGACTCAGGAACTTTAGATGGAGTTAGACGAAATTTTTTTTGAAAAATTTCTAGAAGTTCCCCCCCCCCCCAAATGCATATTCCCAATGTGGGAGATTTCCTGTAGTGGTTTCGTTGTTTTATGCTGCTATTTTGAATTCCATTGTCTTGGTAATTGTGTAAATGCCATTATTAGATATTTACCCCTATAAAAAAATCAGTTTAAGAAATCATTCGTATCAATCAAATTTTCATTTTACTTATCATAGAAAAAAAATAAGTTTAAGAAATAAGAATATTAAGCTTTGTTGGCTAGAAGTGCTTGATAGGAGCGATGAGCTTTGAGGGCTACACTACTAGCAGTGTGTGTGTGTGTGTGTGTAAGTGCACTTCCCTTATCATTTGATCCAATTAGAGATCAAGTTTGATGTATAATCGTTACTTATCAAGAAAAAAAAAAAAGTGTGATTTATAATCATAAACATCATCATCACCATCGTTGTTGTTAATATTATCATGTTAGTGTTAGTATTGTTGTACTTGACTAGATTTACTTTGACAAAAACAGATGTATTGATTATGCAGTTGCAAACAATGAGGTTCCATCCAAAGTTCAAGATTTGCCTTCATTGTTGAAACAGGTGATTTTTATCTGCCATATAGATGTTGAGTTCTTGATTCTCCATGTCTTATACCTATTTTTTGGTCCTTTGGATGCCTGTTATGCCTAGGACTGCATAAGCAAATTGCAGGCGTTGGTGTTTGTAGAATTGTAGCATGCTAGTGTTTTAACTTTCTCATGTATTTAACTTATTACTAGCATATAATGAGTTTTTCTTGATATCATGGTTAATCTGTTTTAGTTTTTAGTTTATACTCTCCCCATCACTCTGTTAAGAAGCACAGCTGCTGCAATATCTTGTCTGAAGAAAATGATACCATTTTCAAATACGTCAATGATATTATATAACAAATTGCCTTAAGGGATTAGCTCATAGGGTCTCCCATATACTTTAGGATATATACTATGACACACAGCTTTTGTTTCTACCTGAATAAACATAATACATGAATTTTTCCCTGAGGAATTGGAAAGTGGATCATATCATCTCTAAATGATCGTTTCTAGGTATGCATATTGTATTGTGGACATTCAAAATATATTTCGCAGTTTGAAATTTCACGAGTTACTGATGATTAAGGGCCCGTTCGGCAACATAACTATTCTCAAGTATTCTTAGATATTTCCTTCCCAAACATCACTTAAACACAAATCACTTTTTAATTTCAAATCTTCAACCTTTTCATCTAATCATTACAACTTTTCCAAACTCCCAAACAAAACACAAAAAACAATACTACTTTTTCAAATTTCAAAACAAAATATTATCAATAAATTATATTCAAACCATTTTTTAACTTTGTTAGATGACATATTGTAATAAGTGTAACTTGTGTTTGGGCTAGACCGAGCTACTACTGCTTGTTTCTTACTTTTCCATGTAACCAAGTTACCTCCCACAAAAGTGCAATATCCAGTAGTAGATCTTCTATCTGAAGGAGATCCTGCCCAAACAGCATCTGAAAAAGCTTCAACCCTAAGATGTCCATTTGATCGATACAGTAATCCAAGGCCAGGGGCTCGCTTAAGGTAACGAAGAATATGAATTACAGCATCCCAATGTGAGACCCTAGGCGTTTGTAAAAATTGACTCAGTACACTCACTGCATAAGAGATGTCCGGTCTAGTGATAGTGAGATAATTCAATTTCCCAACAAGTCTTTGATACCTACCTGGGTCTCCAAACAAGTCTCCTTCCTCTTTCAAGAATTTACGATTTGGGTCCATAGGGGTGTCAATAGGTCGTGCACCCAACATGCCGGTTTCTTCCAGAAGGTCAAGTACATATTTCCTCTGAGATAGGTTGAAACTTATTTGTTTCAAGCTGGGTTTATGTGATATATATGCTCCAGCTTGAGGGGGAGTGTTAGATGACAAACTTTATAATATATTTATTCAATTCTCTCTCTCTCTCATTTATAAGAACCCAATAAAAGATCTTAACTCAAACTATTTCATTACTATTCACAGACGTACCGAGATATTCTAAGTATCCACAAACAGGACCTAAGTGGTAATTTTGGTACACATATTTTCATGTATAACTATAAGTTTGCAAGTCAACATGATCATTGAGTACATAAATTTCAAATTGCTGAATCATTGATGCTTCTTGTCTCTGTCTGTCTCTCTCTCCTGATTTATTCTCTGTTGTCATGCTTCCTGACTCACATATTAATGTTAGCTGTTGAGAAACCCTGATGCTATATCTTCCTAGGCCTATCTTTTGAATCTTTTTCTCTGGATGCCATCCATTTTCAAATGATATAATTCTTTTTTGAATGTTTGTGTGTCTCTAAGGATTGGTTACATACTATTTCTCTTCATATTTGTAATATTATTTATTTTGCAAGACAGGCCATTTTTAATGCAATGTTGTGTAGGTATGCCAGCGTAAAAATGATCTCCCCTTACTGGCAGCTATCATGGTGCTTATGATGTCTGTGAAGGTATGAGTTAATTGCTGCTATTTTAGTGTTAGGTTTGGGATTTGACCAATGATATCAATGTCTCAAGTCCCTTGCTATGATTTGCTTGTTGGAAACAGATTCAATGACTGGAATGGATTTTTTTTATGAGGTGCCTTTTATATTATTGCGAAATGCTTCAGCTTAGTTATTTTAAAGGGTGCTATAGTTGTCTTGCTCTGTGCTGTGTGGCATGGGGATTTTAAGAACAGTGAATAAAGTATTGCATTTGTGGGGATTGAATGAAACATTCATATATTACTGGGCTATTCTTTTCCTTGTGGTTTGCTTCTTCGGTACTTAAATGTTTTTGTTTTTATTTTTTTTTGAAAAATCATTTTCTTCCCTTTGCTGTTAAATACAGAATTTCTAGCATTCTATCATAATATATTTCATTCTAGTTTCTTACTTATCGCAGAAAAAACCTGTCTTGTAAATTACACGGTATACTTTATAATTTCATAAGTCGTTTTGTACTATATTCTTCTAATGAATTATGGTTTTTCATGGCAGAATGCCTGTAAGATTGGGTGGTTTTCAGAAAAGGAGTCTGAAGAACTTTTCACGCTTGCAAATGAGGTTCGTTATGAAATATTTTTCTGAGAGTATATATTCAGAATTTGCCTTTGAATGATATGGCTATAGCCAATAGTTATCTTTTTTTTTATTAACAGATAGGAAGCAGCTTCTGCAGTCCAGGAGATATTAACACGGGACCTAGTGATTCTCCTTCCACTATTAAAAAAATCATGGAGAGGTGGGAACATGCTTTGTGCTGCAGAATGTCTTACTGTATATTAATATGGAACCAAAGTTTCTGGCTACTAGTTATTTAACCTTTTGTTTTAAATAATGGTACCTGGCTTGTAGTTGAGCCCCCAAAGCGAACCATAGGGAGTTAGAAATTTGGGTTTACTAGGAATATGTGGACCTTATCCTTTGAATGATGTACAGAAGATATGCACTCCAACTTCTTCAGTTGCCCTTTTATGTCTAAGCAATTACTGACTTATGTAAATGCTGATGACTTTGGGTCCTGGTAGTGCGTTGGATCCATTCTATTTTTTACTTCTTAATGGTGTCCATTCTGGTGCTAGTATGGATATTCTTTTCAGTTTATTTTCACTGGGCTGATTGCAGTTGTGTGGGCTTAAGGCGAAGTCAAACGATACCTTTGTCAGTAAGGATATTACTGTAACTTGGTTTTACTATAACTGTAGAGTTGTCAATAGTAACATGCATGTTACTCTGTGTTTGATATTGATATTAATAACTATTATTTCATCTGGATTGATGTTAGGAGAGTCCTAATTGGACCAATGATGTAGTTAAGAATGTCGTGAAACTTGTCAGGGTGCGGACTAATGGTCAAACTGTGAGCTTGGGATGAGCTATAGACTCCATCCAGGGTTCGATTCTCCACGAGGAGTTCACCTGGATTACCTAACACATGCTTTTGGCAGGAGGGTCGTGTATTTGGGGCTACTCCCTAGGGGTGGGTCTGAAGGGCCTGCCTTGGTGGCCCCGTGAGATTCCACATCATGAAAAAAAGAATGTTGTAAATCAATAATGAGTCATTACTAATTATGATCATGTTCTTCTGGATTATTATAATTGAGTGATAAATGATCTCTCTTTAAATACTTACAAAAAATGCTCTCTTGCTCTCTCTCTCTCTCTCTCTCTCTCTCTGTGTGAAGGTTCTACCCACGGATGAGGATGGGGCAGATACTTGCTTCTCTTGACATCAAGGTGGCTCTGCCCTCTCTTCTCTAGAGATGATTCTCTTTTATTATTTTGAAGCACATTTTAACCTATTTCTGTTTGCATTGTAGCCCGGATATGGGGCATACGTGATTGATTTCCATATTTCAAAGAATACAACAAAGTTTTCCCAAGAAAAAATTGTAAGACATCAAACTGGATCTATTTCAATGTGTGGTCTAATATCTGTTCACAACTTGTAAGACAGCTTGCCTTCTGGGTACTGTTCTACCTTAAGCTTTGGTAATGCCCATTCATTTGGACTCAATCTAGGATTTGGGCAGTTCTTTCTGACCATAATTTTGTTATGTGTATCGGGTTTTTTTTAATCTTAACACTTGGAATCGGGAAAAGTATGAAAATTATTTTTAAAATTTCACATTGTAATTATTACTTTCTATTTGGCTTGCAGTGGTTATTTGTAGCACAGACAGATAATATAGATACATCTACATGTATTATAAGTCCTCCCCTAGTGAGGTATGACTTTTTCTTTTTTCTTTTTTCTTTACAATATACTATAATTATTTAATTTATTCTGAGAACATTTCTTTTAACATCTGTAGTTTTCTTCTGAATGGAAAGGGAGTAGACAGGAGGACTAATGTTCTAATGGTTAGTGCAATTCATTTATGTTGTAGATAACCTTTCGCGTATGACTGCAGTTGGTGCTGCCTCTGTAGCATAGGATTGATCTTTTTTTTTCTTTTTTTCTTTGATAGGAAGCATAGGATTGATCTGATGTCTCTGTTTGTACTTCATTTCCTTTTTCAGGACACTGGACCACAGTTACCAACAAATGTGACTTCAATTCTTAAATATGGAACAAATCTTCTTCAAGCAGTAGGCCAGTTTAAGGGTAAGCTTGAATGCAAGACTTTCATGTCTAATTCATCCTGGCATGCAGTGTGATCTTGATCCAGCTCTAAGAGAAACTGTCATCAATTTTAGGTCATCATGTCATAATTGTTGCCTTCATGAGTGTGATTTCATCACCTGACACCCTGGTGCCACCTGATTATGTGCAACCTGCTGTGGCTGTAGTTGACCCGGGTATGCCTAAGCAGATGATAGAGACATTTCGCTAATTTTGTGTTTCTAGTAGGTTCACTATAGTAATTGATTTGCAATATGTAGAGCTTCCCTTACCATTATATTGATGTTTGATGCATAAATATCGCGTTTACTTTTTAAATGCCAGATTCTGACATAATTGAAGGACCATCACGAATATCACTTCATTGTCCAATAAGGTTTGCCATATTTGTTGCTTAGGACTTGATCTTTTACTTCTTTTTGGTGCTCTTTTATTTTATTTTCCTTTACTTTTGTATATGAACGGAAACAAACAAATAAACAAACAACATACTTCTCTTTTTCTGTTGACAAACCGGACAGAAATTTATAACACGATTCGGTACCATTATGGAAATTTATAACACGATCAGGTTGCCGTCATAATGGTATGAACAAAAATTTATTGATATTTTGCTTATTGACGCTCTTACTTTTCATCCCAAACAGCTATACACGAATCAAGACTCCTGTCAAAGGACGTTCATGTAGACATCTTCAGGTGAGTGCTCCGAGCAATTGCAAGTCACAATACAAAGAAGTGATGCTTATGTGGTGTATATTATGTGTATATGCGTACGTATGTATACATGTCAATGTGTGTGTGTATATACCTCTTTTGCCCTTTTTTGGCATTTAGCTCGCTAAAATAATATCAAATGTCAAGTTTTCCCCTGTTGGATTACAGCATTAAAATGGACCAAAAATAACTTCCAGTTAGGCCATTCCTGCCAAAAACCATCCTTCCTCTTTGTTTGTGCAACACGTTTACCACTCATTCTCTCTTTCCTCCATCCTCTCCAAAACCCATACTCAAAGATGCCAAATTCTCTGGAGCTCGAGTTGAACATACTTGCTTGAGTGCATATGACCTGAGATGAATAGGCAGGAACCTGGTTGAGCTTGCCAATGCGTCAACAAGTCTGCCATTCAACTGAGTCCACCCCTTTACACGCCACCATGTTCCATATATGCTTCCCCAAGTACAATTTGGACATCACTTTGTCTTGACAACTCACTGATCCTGCCAGCAAATTGGCCATGGTGGAGTGGTAGGCTAATAGTTTGACAATAACGTGAATTGGTCCAACAAAACCAGTCTGTTGTAGTTTGCTTCCGGCTCTACCATGGTCATGGTTTCCAGTGTCATTTGCTTCACCATCAACATTACTTTCTTGCTTTCTCTTGGCTGAGCCTACAACTGGTGCAACTCAAACGCTAGCTAACTGTGACTGACACAGCCTCACTAGTCTTGAGTTGATGGTGATGAATTCTTCGCACCCAAACTTAATGGGAATTGTCTTGGCCAATAGGCCAGCTTCCACTGCATTTCATGCCAATTAGAATCATCCACGTTGCGACTGCTTTAACATTAGAATTGCGATTTAGGGTGCTAAGAACAGGAACTTGTGGTTTGAAGGCATCTATGCAGAGTCAATGCTAGTTGAGGGGATAGGTGTAATTTTCCTTCAGGAAATATTAAATTACATTTGACACGCTTAACTATTGGCCAATTGCTATCTCATAACCATCATAAAAATTTGCACTGTCTCTCAATCATAAAAATTTCTCCAGTTTTCGTTATACTTATAATTGAGGCATAATTGCCTTCCAAACTTTGGGATTAAAACGACTGTCTAAAGTTGGTGAGAATTTCAGTAAAGAAGGGTAAAAAAACTGCTGAGAGTTCAGCATGGGAAAAGGAGAGAATAGATTAGAACATTAGGATCTTGGATCTCTTGGATTTTGGAAGTTGTGCCAGCATGTGTGTCTGCTTCCATTGCCTTAAAAATTCATTAAAGTTGAAAATTGTATTGCTGTTTTGTGCAGGTAATTTCTTTCCAGTTATTTTTCTCACTCTGTCAATAATGATAACCATAAGAATTCTTGTTGTTTGATTTACTATATCCTACTTGTGCTTGCTGTAGTGTTTCGACTTTGATAACTTTGTTGATATAAATTCAAGAAGACCATCCTGGCGCTGCCCACATTGCAATCAGCATGTCTGCTATGAGGAGATTCGTATTGATCAAAATATGGTCAAGGCAAGTAGCTATGGGTTTCCACTTTCAGTTTGGTTTATTTCTATTTTCTTTCTTGCCTTCTTTTATTCCTTAAATAAAAATTGGGCTTCTTCGCAGGTCCTGAGAGAGGTGGGAGAGAATGTTGATGAAGTTATCATCTCTGCTGATGGATCCTGGAAGGCTGTACTGAAAAGTGATGGCACTGTAGATGAGGCAGTAATTGAGACCCCCAATTCCCAGAAAAAAAAAACTGGGTGGCAGGAATCTACCAGTGTCTCAAATTCTCTTCCTAATGTCTTGGAACTTACAGAGGACAACAATGAGGCGGGAGCGGTGAACTCTAGCGAAACTGAAGACCGCAAACTTTTGCAGGCTAGTCTTCCAGTTGCTACACATATAAATTTGCCTCCAGAATTGAACAGAATAAATGAGGCTAATCAAAGTGTTGCTGCTGAAGTAGAGGACGACTTCTGGCCTGGAATTTATTTGAGTTCCATGCCCATGAACTCCAGTGCTAGGTCAAATGCCCAAAGAGTTGGTAGTATCTTTGAACCCCTTACTGCTAATCTTATGCAGTCTCCTCTGTTGACTGATGCTGTTTCTCCGGCCATTAATCAAGAATCTGATTTCACAACCTCTATAATGCAAAGTCAATGCTCTCCCAATAATTTTCAGTTGCAACAGTCACAATATGTGAATTCTCTTGCCAACAATGAACATGTGAGGTTGCCAGCAATACCCAGACACGTGGGCAGGACTCCAATAGCAGTGCAGGCCCTGCCAGCGCAGCCTCAGGCTCCAAATCCTCAACGAAGACAAAGTAGTTTGAATTCTTTGACGCCAAATGGTTCCTCGATTTCTTCTCATGTCGTCCTTTCTGTGACTCCCACTGCAGATCCTTTCAGTCCAATATATAGTATTATGGAAAGGCAGCATTACTTTCGACCTCATGTGAGTCCACCTCAGGTGCCAGATATTTCTTCATCATTGCAGGTTGGGATTTACTTATCGTGAACGCTATTGTGTTCTTTGTCCTGCTTTGGTAAAAGTGTTGCAGTCCGCTTTTTTTTTTTTACCCCTTTTAAGGAAAAAAATATTGTGTTGTGTTCACTGACCTGCATTATGTCCTACCTTAAACGTTTTTACTTTGTTATCAAGATCATTCCTTCGTTTCAGCTTTAAGTCGATGGCAAAGAGCTTTAAAGCACAATCTAACTGATTTCCAAACTTCACACTTACAGCAAACTTTAAACCAAAGGAAGCTCCAGTCTGTGGGTCAATCGTCAAGTGCTATCCGGTCATCTTCACACCGCCCACATACCCTAATCCAGCAAGGGGGTGCACAAGTGGGAACCAGTCATGCTGCAGGTACCAGCAGTCAAAGACAATGGCCTACTTATCAAGCTGCTTTTCAGCAGAGTAGACAGGGACCATCTGTGCCAGTTCTAAGTCAAACGTCAAGAACTGGAAACTCTTTGCCAGTGACTGCTAATGGTAACCAAGGGGGAATATGGGAGCAAAGGGAGAACACTGGAACAATGTCACATCCAAGGGCTGTTAGATTGGTGGACTCTACATCCGAGAAGAATCAGTGGCCCAGAGGTCGAATGCGTGGAAGTCTGTCAGGTCCGGCATATTCTGCTTATAGCCAATTTATAATTCAGCCAACCCAGCCAGCCCAAACTACAAGACCACCGACAAATCCGACTCCTCCAGCAAACAGTGTTACACCTCAACAGCAGGAATCTGTCGTCAATAGCAGAAATGCCGGCAGTCCTCACATACCATCCACAGTTAGATACAGCTGGTAAATATAATTTGCCATAACCAATTTTGTATCCCACCATCACCTTGTAAAGTTTTTAACTTAGTTTGGTTGGTCCGTATTCAGGAATTCTGAAGTGGGTATTGACAGTTGAATTCGAAAATTGTCTGAGTGGTTATGGCATCATCTTTATAGTTTACCGTGCGGTTTAAGTTCCCACTGCACTCATAAAAGCTTTTCCTTTCATTCGGACGTAAGAGAGAAACAACCATTTTTTTTTTTCAGAAAAATGATTTTTGCAATGCACGAACACTCATTTTGAAAAAGAAAAAGAAAAATAAACATAAAATTCAAATGAAAAAAATAATTTTTTAATGATAGACCATATTCTTTTTTATAAGGAATGAGCAGTGCTCACTTTTAATCTTTTTTTTTTTATCTTTTCTTTTCCAATCAATATCGAAATATACGAAATTTGCTCATCAATTTAAAAATTAAATTAGAGTGAATTTGTTTCAAGGTTATCAACACACCCAATATAAATTGGTTAAAGGCATCTGGACATTTCTCACCTATTGTAATTAGGATTTACATCTCTTAAGGTTTTTGACCGGACTTAGAATCTCTACCTATATAAGCATGGGTGTGAACTTGAAATTTGAATGCATAACTCACGGCTAGGATTGCTGAATTATGTAAATCAAGGTTCCTCGCTCTTAATGGACTCTATTGAAAAAAATTCATAGACCCTGATAGAAGGCCAAAAATATAAAATAAAGGTTGATTTATGAACCAAAAAAAATAAAAGATCTTGCAGTCACGCTCACTTACGGATTCTTACTCCATACAGCACATCAGCATGGTAGGGTAGGCTTAGAATATTAGTTGGCACCACTTGCATTAATACTCCCATTTCTTCATCTCCATACCTTCAGGTGGGCTGCCTTCAACCTTTTTTGAACCCACGTCCTTCCAGTCTGTTGACAGCACTGTCCCATTCGATTCTATCTGCAACATTGAAGCAGAATTCAAATTACAACATTTCCATGAATCTTTGAAGGAAAGAAAAATCCTCAGAGAAATTGAGCATTGCTCCTTATATGGAAGGACTTGAACGGAAGAAAAAAAATTGAAGAAAAATACAACAAATGTTTGATTGATCAGAACAAAGGCAAACTCTGAGAGGAGACTATGGACTAGACAAATTTATCAGTTAGAGCCAGATTTTGTAGAATATTAGAACTTGAGTTAAGGCAAAGGTGTTAATAAAAGAGAACAAATATGTGGGAATCTTACAAAAGATTTGCTCATAGCTCTCCTCATGTCCTCATCTGCATTTTGGTAAATTTCTTGGAACAGCTTGTTTACAGCCGCATCACCATCTAGCTTCTCTTCTTTCTCCTGAAGTTCAAATCATCGCAAGGTTAATATCAATAACATGATTTAAAGCAGAAATCCCCCAGTACAATATAAAAATACAGGTTGCTTAAAAACCTCTTTCTTCACTAGCGCCACCAACTTATCCCAATCTTTTGTCCTTGGCATTGAAGATGGATATGCAGGCCTTTGAGATCCAACTGAAAATTAATAAAAGGAAGCAAGTTAATAAACAATCACTGGAATTAAAAAAAAAAAAAAAAAAAAGGATCTCCTCTTGGTTCACTGTAACAATGGAGATCATATGCTTTTGGCATAATGCACCTACTATTAAATAACAATGAAGCACCTAACTATATAACAGAGATCAGAATTCTACAAACAGTATCTAAGTGTGTATTACAACGGCATGTCTCTTACCTGATGAGACATTTACCTTTTGAGTTACTGCAATTTCCTTGCTATATTCAAGTGATGGCCAGTTGATACCTTCAGCTTTCACGAGACGGATTTCAACTTTAGTTGCAGTACATCATATCGACATTTCTCAGGTACTATCTGTTTTCATACAAATACAAAAACCAAAATCAGACTGCCAAATACTTATGCATCTATATTGAGTCAAACGTAAGGATTGGGTTTGGCAAAATTACCTAATATTTATGTTCATTCAACACCTGGCTGACCTATAGATAGGCTGATATTTAAAAAAGAAAATACCAGTTCATAGCCAACTTTCAAGACATATAGAGGTTCAAAGTGATGCAATGCCATCAAAAGTCTTGCTA
>QEOT01000284.1:6952-102749 GCA_003123785.1 Pterocarya stenoptera
TTTTTAAGTTGCAAGGCACTGCATAATTTAAGCAAGTAGGTGAATCAGTTATTTTGCAGGTTAAGCAAAATTTTAATAAGCAATAAATATACCTGCGATTAGTACCATGGTTGTTGAGGAAAATTAATATAAATACGTTATATATTGAATCTATTGATCATTACGTGCATCTCCGAGTGTATTTGTAACTTAATTATTATTAATGAATTTAATTAATTAATTATTATATTAACACTCCCTAATAAGTGGATCTAAGCATAGATTCCCTACACTATTTTTAAGAAATGGTTTAAGATTAATAAAATTAACTTAGTATCATTGCTTTTGATTGACGGGACGTTTAACCTATTTTAAAAAGAGTAGTGTTACCTACACAAATTGTGATGGATTCATGTGATTCGTTATCTATTTTATAATTTAACGTATTGAATCAAGTTACGTCAATTTATAGGTTTATTTTTATTTAATCTATTAAAATATTTTCTTTTTTAAAAATATATATTTTATAGTCTTTTATTTTAAGTATATGTTAAAAAGAGATTTCAAAGTTTTTAAAATTTTAACGTTTGATTTTTCAATAAAACTCAATTCCTGCCATATTAATTAATTAGCTGAGGGCACTTAAGGGAAAAGAAGAAAAAAATCCAATTCATTGAATGGATCAATGGTCAACTATCTTGAGCGGCGTTAAGGTCTCAGATAGGGTCCACTTGTGAGCGACACCCAACGAATCAGAATCCCCATTAAAGAATGGCCGACTTATGTGCCATATAGTTCACACCTTGACCCTGACCCTCAATCGTCTCCCAAATAACGCTTGTTTTTTCTTCCTCGTCTTCTTGTAATAAGTCACTCTCTTTCTTTCCATTTTGTTGTTTTTTCAAACAACCCTCTTCGTTGGACTAATAGTTTCGTAAACAAAGCTTCTAGATGCCGTAAAACTCACTATTTTGATGTAGATATCAAATAAGAGTCCAGAAAATGTGTACGATGGCCAATCTTTCTGTGTTTTTTTGGGCCATGTTAAGAATAAAATTTATAGATTCCTCTTAAGAGTTTTTAACTTGCTGACAAGCCTTCTACGTACTATGAACGTGTATTGAAAGAATCTCAAACTTTAATATATGCCATGTATGTCTGTTTGCGCAGAGCGTGCATTTGCGTGTGTGTTGAAGCATGTTTTGTAGCCGCCGTCTACAAGTGCGCTTCTGTGCCTGCAAGGGTTGAAGAAAGGGTGGCTAGGTGGTTACTGTCTAGTCTCCGATACCAAAGTTAGAAGTTTTCAAATGGGAAAAAGGAAGAAAGATTAGTAAAGAACTAGGAAGAATGATCGAGTGTATAACCTCTGTTTTGTTGTTAGCCTTTCTCCATTTATATCTGATTTCTCGAAAGACCTTTTTGCTGCTGTAATGATCACCCTCCCCCGGGCGGTATGGAGTTGCATTAAATGCAGCTGCCCCTTCAGCTATAGGGATCCAACCTCGAGATTGGCTACTCCAAGCGGCATTTAATGCGGCCGATCTAAAAGCAAACAAAATCTTAATCTGTTTGTCCCTCATTAATGCGGTGTGATTGGAGCTAGAAACAGTTGGCTATTTCCCTCTTCTTCGGCTCACCTCGGCCTTCTTCCCTGCCCTACCATGGATTTTGGGCTTCGGCATGCGAGACCCGCATGCCGAAGCCTGGCCCAACTAGATATAAAATCTCATTTCCAATGTGTATGAAAGAGTTTTCTTTCAAATAGAGTTAAAATAAGTTTCATTCAACTCATCTATAAATATGACAAGCGTTCATTAAGCATGTGCGTGACAAATATATATATATTTTTAAAAAAGGTTTAGCTTAAAAAATTGGCATGTATCCCTTCATTAAAAAAGTATACGCATAATTATATAAATATCTATATATATATATATATATCCTTAAGAGATACGTCTCAACTTTTAAATGGATTGGAAATTTGGAAGAAACTTCCTGATCTCCAACCTAATTTCTGGAAAACTCCGTCTATATATTATATAAAGTGCACGTAATGACAATGGTGCAAAAACCATATTAAATGGTTCGAGATCCATGTCCTACACCACTCTTATGTTTATCCCACAATGTATATAAACACAAGATTGTTGCATGCAAGCTGATAACATGGATCTCGAACCATTTAATTATATGCAGGATTTTGCATGCAATATCACTGTCACCATGATGCTTTAGATGGATTCATCATATGATCTGTCTTGTTATAGTATATTAATGTATGCATATATATGTAATTATGTATTACGTAGATCATCATGATTTTGTGATTATCACTGCCATATGGCAATAGGTTGATTGATTTGAACCATGCCATACGAGCAACACATTTTTCAGTACAATCTATATATAATTAATTTCTTTGAGAGTAATACTAGATACAATCATGGATAATGCAAACGCTATGCACTCGATCCTTTTAAAAAAGAATGAGTTTCACTATTAAAAAATTAATTTTTTTATATGAGTCCTAAATTTACTCACTTTATTTAAAAGGAGTGCGCGGCACTTATGCACTTACTGCAAATAAATATGCATGGATTAGGAAACTAAATAATTAATTAATTAAGGGTGGAAGATCAGTGATGATGAACGTAGTACGTCGACACATTGTAAACAATTCAAACTTCAAAGTTCAAAGTACTACTTGAACTGTTGAACATATAATATTATATATAGCCGATCGATCAAGTTTGAGAATTCTATATTAAGAATAATTACATGAAAATTTTTCTAGATGGTCATTAAAATGATCATGATATCATTGATAAGGACGTGGATGATGTAGAAGTTCGTAATTAAAATACAATGAACTTCGCCATCAACCTTATTGATCAATATATTGTTCAATAAGTTACATCGCAAGAGACGTACGTATATTATATATATATATATACATATATATATTATTAAACAAAGGGCTAATTATAATTAAATTTCTTTCGTTAAACTACCACTGATCTATATATTATCATCAGTTACGGCCCCTTCAAATTTTAACATGCATGCATGGTACGTACAACATGATAATATATATATATGCCCCCTAAATTAATTAATTACAATTTACAGGGCCTCTTTTCTTTAATTTAACTTTTGGATATATATGACGTATAATTTAATTAATGGCTTATAAAACTAAAAATTATGGCCTGGAGGAACAAGTAATTAAGTACGTACTCGAATGTTCCCAAATTTAACATTTTTGTTTCGAGTCATGATCTCATGACGAGTTTGGTTTGAGACTAGTTATATATATAAATATATATAAATATATATATAATGGTAGTAGTTGTAGTCTGATCTTGTTGACACGTACGCAGCTCCTCACCCTCGCGCGTACTCAGGGTTCCATATTAAATATATATCCTCCATATAATATTTATAATATCTCTAATGACGTTATTTGACGGACAGACTTATACCGCGATAATATTAACTATGTTAAAACTTACAAAGTCTATGTATTTACTTTTCCTTATTAAAAGACCTAGATTAATTATGGATAAAAATTCTGACCTTGTCTCCCATCTAAGCATGCTAATTCAGATCATGCATGATCATCGCTAGTCATACATGATCATCAGATCTAAATTAATTCAGTTAGCTCAAGTAGGAAAAGTCTTAGTTTTGATGGTATGCTACCTCAAAGTCTAAGGTTCAAATTCTCTTCAGTATGGGTGAAAACAATTTCTAAGTCCCATCGACTTAACCTATAGTCATATATATATATATATATATATCTACAGACAATTAATTAAGTGGAAAAATAAACGGATCGGTTAATTAGTCTAATCCTATAGTCATATTAAAATTTTGAGTAAGTCAAAGACGCACGTACACAAAGTTAAATTAAGCATGAGATAAAGAAAATAGAGACTGAAAACTATGAATAATTTCAAAACCGATTTTAGCAATTAGTTAATTTACACGTGGATTGAAGTTTTAGTACTTCTTTTTAGTCCAATGCTGACCAAATTTTAGATTTACTAGTCTAGATCATGATAAATATCTATATATATATATATATATATTTTTATAGGACTATTAGTGTTTGATTCAACGGTGGGCTGGCTGCTTGATTAATCATTGATAGATATCCCGGCTTCACGCAATTTATATATATGGCCAATATCGAAGTACGTAGCTAGTTATTAGCTAGCTAGTTGAATTTGTCTCGCACGTGCACGAACGAGTCCACGATCGAACAACTTCGGTTGATTGCACAATGTTAATCTATATATTATTAGATATGGACATTAATTTATAACACTACAAGAAAAATGAGATGAATTATTTACGACGAGATTAATATTATATTCATTTTGACAGTAAATAAATATTTTAATGATAAATTTAATTATAACTGATCACAAATAATCAATTTTCTTATATTATAAAAAAGAAATTAAGGAAAGGATTCCATATATGCACTATTATTATGAGCATCCAGGAGGTTGCATGCAGCATCGACACAAGATTAAATGTGGGACATGAAATAATCAACGTGCATATTTGTGGTCTAAATATGCATGAAATATTATTCCAGCATTAAGCTGATTCTGCATGATAAGAGAGCAAAGCAAAAGGGTATCTTGTAATTGGGTGGCAAGTTGCTCGATCCTTTGTTTGTGGTCATGTATAGTTGATTAATCTCGACAAACCAAAAGAGATAGCACGTGCGTTGAATTTTTGTACTCGATCAAAGACTTTCCGAACCTCACAATTATAAGATCAGCTTCTGACTAGTCATGTGGCATCCAACTTTAACCATTTTATTGGAGTACTTGATTCCTCACGCAAGAGATCATGCCGGTTTTTAAGTTAGATCAGATTTATATCATTTAATATTGTTATTTTTTAGTCTTATTTATAGAAGATACATCAGCAATATTTACGACTTGAAATAAAGGCATTAATCGAAAATAAATAATAATTATAGTATTGCTTGTATGATAATTAGTGTCCATGGTCGAGCTGGGCATAATTCTCTTTCACATGTCTATTCTAATTGAACTCAAAATATTATCATGGAGAATAGAGATCTTCTCTAATATTCCAACTCAACCAAGGTTGAGTCGACGCAGGTGATCGATCAGGAATGGGACTTACCTGTTTGGTAGAGTTTGGACACGCTCGCCAAAAAGTACATTTGCTATGCTTATTATATTATAATAATAGATGCTGACCAAAACTAAGAATCTGGTAAGGCATCCGAGAAAGCGGATTAGATTGTGGCCCAATCTACATCCCTAAAGTCATCGGCATGCGTGCATTTGAAGGGAGAACTTGAAGTCGATGATGCTAGTTATAACCACATGATCTCATCTCATTAAAAGCATCCCCACTTTCTTTCTCTTCATTTTCGAACCCCTTTTTCGAAATGTCAAGCACAGTAAATAATCAATAGTCTCAAAATTACAAACAATCAATCGAAATATCCAATACAGTGAATAACCAACAGCTCCAAAATTATAAATAAGATTTCGAAATGTCAAACATAATAAATAACCAACAGCCTCTCAAATCACAAATAATCAATCGAAATACCAAGTACTCAAATTAAAAAAGAAAAGCTCATCGAGATGCATAACCCTAATAAGTTGAAAAGGTAACACAGATCATAAGTCATGGCATTTCGAAATTCATTATAAACCGATCGAATCGAAATGCCAAATCCTAGAGCACTTCGTTGAATGACATTCAACGAATCAGAATCCCCATTAGAGAATGGCCGACTTATGAGCCAGATAGTTCACACCTTGAACCTGACCCTCAATCATCTCCCAAATAACGCTTGTTTTTCCTTCCTCGTCTTCTTGTAATAAGTCACTCTCTTTCTTTCCATTTTGTTGTTTTTTCAAACAACCCTCTTTGTTGGACTAATTTAGTTTCGTAAACAAAGCTTCTAGATGCCGTAAAACTCACTATTTTGATGTAGATATCAAATAAGAATCCGGAAAATGTGTACGATGGCCAATCTTTCTGTGTTTTTTTCCATGTTAAGAATAAAATTTGTAGATTCCTTTTAAAAGTTTTTAACTTGCTGACAAGCCTTCTACGTACTATGAACGTGTATTGAAAGAATCTCAAAACTTTAACATGTATCATGTATGTTTGTTTGCGCAGAGTGTGAGTCCGCGTGTGTTGAAGTGTGTTTTGTAGCCGCTCTCTACGAGTGCACTTCTGTGCCTACGAGTAAAGGTGTCAAATCGTGTTAACAGATTGTATTTATGTCGTATCAAGATATGTATATTATACTATATAGATCAATTCTAACTCTACTCGTTAAACTTAACGTGTCAAGATCTCAAACTTTAACACGACCTATTAATATAACGGGTCGTGTCGTGTCAATCCGTTTTAACTCGTTTATGTAAATGGGTTAAATAAATTCAAAATTAACTTGTTTGACCTAATTAAGTTTAGCATAATTTTATATAAATGTTAAAATTACAAAAATTATAAAAAATATAAAACTAATTACAAGTCTAAAATTACAATCCAAACAATAAAAATATCGAAATTAAAATTTCAACAATTTGATTTTTAGGTATAAGGGTATAATTGTAACTTTAACTTTCTTAACGGGTTGATCCGTTATCAACTCGTTAAGCAATCATGTCTAAACAGGTCAACCCATTTTGACCCAAACCCGTTAAAGTTAAACCTTAATATATTTTTATCATGTCATGTTCGTATTGAGTTAACGGATCGTATCACATATTGTCACCCTAACTTGTGAGGGTTGAAGAAATGGTGGCTAAGTGGTTACTGTCTAGTCTCCGATACTAAAGTTAGAAGTTCTCAGATCGGAAAAAGGAAGAAAGATCAGTAAAGAACTAAGAAGAATGATAGAAAAATTCATATTTGACTGAGCACAAAAACAAACGGAAGCATACCTAATTTATTCCGAAATTGAGAAACGAAGGAGTAGATTTCACAAAAAATTTAGAACCCAGAAGCAAGGAAATAGATTTGGAAAAGTCAGAACAACAATTTTATCAGATAGCAAACAGTAGAAAATAAATAACATGACAATCGCTTTTATACTAAACCGCAGGCGGTCAAAGCGGTGGGGAAAATATTAAAAATAACATCTGATAAGACTTGGGTAAGCGGTGGAAAATTTAAAAAAAAATAAGAATCTGATAACAACTGCAAAAATGAAATTAAGGGTCAGGTTCAACCCGAGTAAAATTGCATATTACAGTATTTAGTTTAACCCTCAGATTGTGGGAGCATTCCTTTTCATTAGCTAGTTGAATTTGTCTCACACGTATGCGAACGAGTCCTCGATCTAACAACTTCGGTTTTATTAATACATAATGTTAATATATATATGTTATTAGATATGATAGACATTAATTTATAACACTATAAAAAGAATAGCATTCATAATAAGTTATTTACTATGAACATATATTTATTTTAACAGTAAATAATCATTTTAATAACAAATTATAACTAATTATAAATAAGAATTTTTATTTTTTATTTTTTTTATAGTGGATCAGAAGTTTTGAGCTTTCCAGACTGGGCCCAACAAGCTTATCTAAACGCCATGTCACCACGAACGTGAGGTGCACATTCGGATATTTGGACCCAGACTATTTCTTGACCAGTCATCTGACAGTAAAGTTCGATGTTAATGGGTTTGGGGTGGTGTTATTCGAGGTGTTGTGTGCCAGGCCAGCGGTGGATAATGGGCTAGACGACGAGCTGCACAGTTTGGCCCAATGGCCCAGGCGTTGTTTTGAAGAGGATAAGGTTGATCAAATTATTGATAGCCGTAATGGGTGTGTGATTGCCCAGTGTGCTTGAAGATGCATACAAGCATAGCGTATAGATGTTTGTGTGAGGAAAGAAGTCAACGGCCCACAATGGCCAAAGTGTTGCGGGCCCTTCAGGTTGTGAGGGAATTGCTGGAGATTACCAATGCTGGGGGGCTCAGAGGATCATGATACACGAGGATGTTCCACTGTGTGGGCGTGTGGGGAGAAAATCTTGTGGTGGAAAAAGTGTGATCTGGTGCATTCATGTCCAACGTTTTTGAAGAAGGAAAATGCTAGTCTAATTGAGAAAATCCAAGAGAGTGAGTATCGATTGTTTTTTATTTTTTTTCTTAAAAAGTATTCTTTAATGAGTTTGTAATTTAAAAAAAATATTTTAGAGATTTTAAAAGTATTAAAAAAAATTTACAAATTCCGTACCCATTCTCAATGGATGTTTGAGAATAGTGTAGCACTATCCTTCTTGAGTATAAGAAGCTGCTTCGAGTTTTTGGTGACAAGGTGGGGGCTTAAATGGGTGAAACGACCAAATCACGTTGTGTCAAGTCATGTCCTCTTGTGAGTGCGAGTGAAAGTTGGTTGGTCTGGACCGGAGAAATCAACCGGACCGGTTGGTTTCGTCTTGATTGGACGAACCTGTAGCCAAGATCGATTAGTCTTGGTGCCTAAAATAGAGGATCGAGACTTTTCATTCCGGTCTTGGTCCAGGAGTTTCCTACCTTGGATCAAACCGGACCGACCAAATTTAAAAAAGATATAATATATATTATTTATATAATAATTGTATACTTAATTATTCAATTTTCATCTAACCTATCACCATTAAAAATATAAAACTTTAAATATTTTATTAACAAATTAATATTCTATCAATTAACTAATGTATAATATCAATTAACTAATGTATAATATAGTAATTATATAAATTAAAAATGTAATTTTCATCTAATTTATTATTATTGACCATATAAAATAATTTTTTATTGAGTTAGTTACATAATCCACATTAATAACTCACTTAATTTTAATTTAGTATTTTAAATAATTTTTTATTAATTTATTTAAAAAAAGAAGAAAAAATTAAAAAAATAATTGGGCTAGACCAGACTAATAGCTATCAGTCCGATCCAGTCTGGTCTAAAAAATATAATGGACCTAAAATCACCCCTGGACCGGACCTGACCAGACCAATTTATACCCTACATACAATACCGGGGAAGATTTTAACTGAAATCACCAACATTGAAGAACAATAATTGTTCATTCCCAAACCCAAACTGAGAGGGAGAAGGCAATTGGGTATAGTTTTAAAAAGTAGGTATAATTATTAATTACAATAATGGGAGCAATTCTATTTTCTCCTATCCAATTTTTTTCGTGATGGCCCAAAATTTTATTTAATTTTTATACATCATGTATTTACTATGATGTAGTCCCTTCAAAATTAATTTCTTTACCCCTAACAATTCTTTCAATTTCATGGTTAAATTCTAAAAAAACTTAAAACTAAAACTAAATTCATAAAAATAGTAAACTTATTAATATGGACCTCAAAATTCTTGTCTATACAATATTAAACTTCTTAATAAGGTTGAAAACCGAATCTTTCGATTTGATTTTGGTCCAAAAATGAAACCAAATTGAAAAGTTTTAAATTTGCCTAGAATCAGTCGAAATCGGTCAACTAGGAGAGAGAATTGGCAGGAATTCAATGGCCAGTACCAATCGGTTCAACGATTTGGGGTCGATTTTTTTAGTCCTGTCCTAACGTGCTGCATCATAGATTTAGAGGTTCACAACATTCCAACTCCACGAATCCATGACATGATTTCAAAGGGAAAGTTGAAAAGAAGAAGATAGCATCACCTGAAAGGTGAGGGCTCGATGAGAAGTTTGGAAGCAGCGACAAAGAAGGAAGATTTTCCATGGGTGGTGTTGTGGTCGTGGCAACGATTGTGAGGGACTCAACTCCATTAGCTGCAAAAGAAACTTCTGAGAGAGGTATGAGGGACAAACTGTGCATGAGAGTGGGAGGGGAGGTGGAGGGTTATTAAACCTTAACTCAAAAAGATGTCGTTTAACTCACTTGAGTGAAACGTCTTTTTACATAAGAATAATATATATATAATATCGGCTTGTTTGATGGTTTGAACCTGGTTCAAACCAGAATCGGACTGGACGACATCGGTTGCTACCATTTTCTACAGCAGGCCAATAAGTTCTTCATTGGCTTCAGCTGGTTTTGGAGTCTAGTGATGGGTTTCGATGGCGACGGTTAGCCCCGTTGATTTCTGTAAGTAGCTTGATCATAAATTAAGATTAACATATGTTAGCTAGTTATATATATTATTATTAAAGCCAATTTTTGGAAGCCAGTATTTATGTACCACACATGTTATGATATTTGCAAGCACGTTATTCATCATGTTTCATTTCGCATATTATAGTTATGTATGTATTATGCATCTCATGCATCTCACATTGCATAAGACATGTAAGCTTTTATAAGATTAAGTGTAATATAAGCTCAGAACAGTTAATTAGATGACCATTAGATATATGGTACCAATGCGATTTATGGGTCGATGTGCAAGCTATGGAACTAAGCATGGTCCACCATAGTATGCTAAAATATTATTAGCGGCTCCCCTTGCTAGGATATGGGGCCGGTGCACAATGTTGCACACATGATTAAGTGTGTGAGCTAGTAAGATAAGTATGATACATCAGATAATTAATGATCATGATTTTAAGTTCTCAGCATTAAATATTTAAAAAATAAAGCCTTTATGTTAAGTATGTTTACGTTATGATGGGTCTCTTATTGAGTCATAGAATCATTTTAATTGTTTTTATGTTTTTAAACCATCAAAGCCAGAATATTTACGAAGGTAGCTGCAAAACGAGACTTAGTCAAAGGAGGCGTGACATTGGCCTAAATTATGTACATCGATTTTAAGTTATGACTTTTATAGCATGAACTTTGAGAAATTTTAATAAATTCTTTTGATACTCTCATTTATGATTTTAGTATTTTTATACAAAACAACTTTATTCAGTATTTCAGTACTTGACGCTTCCTTTACAAAAAAAAAAAAAAAAAAAAAAAATTAAGACAGGTTCAGTAGTAGCACTCCGGTTCTCGAGAATTTTTAAAAATAATTTTTTTCTTAAACTTGAGGAGCGAGGTATTACAATTGGTATCAAAGCCCATGTTGAAAGATTATGTGGACTTTCCAAAATAAAAGAGAAGAAAACTTTTTACAAAAAAAGCTTTTTACAAGGAAGAAGGAATTTTGAAAACAGAAAGTGAAAAATAAGAAAAGAAAAAAAGAAAAAAAGAAATTCTAGGCTAAGGTATCCTTAATGGGCATGCTCTGCTGTAAATATTTTTAACTTTTACTATTTTGTGTTAATGAGAATTAAGAATGATAAATTTTATATACATGCATGTCAAAGTGCACATGCTACGTGAAATGGTTTTAATGCATAAGGTAAGGAAATTTCTAAATATGAGGTTATGAAGCCTTTGGTTTTAATATTGATGTTGCGTCTTGTTCATGAAGAAATAGTCTTATATTTTGCAGAGTTTTATTTGAAGAAATTAGGAATGATTTAGTGGGTTTTAAAGTTATGACGTAGATTTATGTATGGTGTATGGCATTTCATGAGAATTGGTGGTACTCTTATGTTCTATAAACGTGATTCTATCACCATGTAGGCATTGTAAGATTTAGGACTCAAACTTTGGAGAGTCTTAGATTACAATTTATTGAGCTTATTATTTTAAGTGGTGAATTTTATTAATGTTATTTAATATGGAGAGTTTTATTTTTGTGGAGATCATCGTTAGTTACTATTGTATGTGGAGTTAAGATGATTGTTGGGTGAATTTATTATTTGGCTTTTAAATCAATCCCATTGTTAAGGTTGATATTTATTTAGGCTTGAATTGAATTTGGAGTATATGATGGTTGACACATAGCGTGCTAACGTGTACGCCTAAATGATTAGTGATGCATCAGACCAAAATATGAGACGATTGAAAGTTTTTGAATATTAGGTTTGACTAAATAATTGAGGAGTAAAGAGGCATAAAAAGCATGTGGTAGATAAGAATGTAAGTTATTTGAGGTGTAGCAAATTCCAAGTACGGAACTTTTATATGGAGGGGGGTTTGTAACGACCCAGTCCAATAATCCTAAGGTTGGAATATTGATAATTTTTATTGGGCCTAAATTATATTTAATGGGCCATATTAGATAAGCCCATGAGCGATAAATTATTGAGATTTATTAGGAGTTCTAATTAAGTTCAATAACTAGGTTAAAACTCCTTTATTATTTATTAAATGAGTTAGACTCATTTTAAAATTTAAAGATTGGCCATCAGAAATTTATTTCAACTTAAAATCATCATTGATTAAAGTTCTTTACGCAGTCTCAGTCACTCCCTATCCTACATTGAATGAACTACTAGATTATGTTTTTAAATTTAAACTCTCTTCTTGATGATTGCGACCTAGTCCAACTCGAACTCGAACTCGAACTCATCAGCATCCTTTCCCAAATCTCTCTATAAATATCTACATTCATTGTGCTATTTAAAAAAAACCATAAACCTTTGTAAGTGTAGCAACTAAACCCAAGATACTCAATCTAGCACCGTGCGTTCCCACCTTCACCACGCCAATAGCTGACTGTCTCATTCCTTTCACAATATCCCTCGTGTTTTCTCTCTTCTTCTAGTTTACGTGATTGATTTTATGCCGGGAATATTAGATTAACCCTGCGAGCTAAGTAGCTTGATCATAAATTATAATTAGCATACGTTAGCTAGTTATATATATTATTATTAAATCTAATTCTTTGGAAGTCAATTTTTATGTACCATGCATTTCATGATATTTGCAAGCATGTCATTTATCATGTTTCATTTCACATATTATAGTTATGTATGTATTATGCATCTCATGTTGCATAAAACAATAAGCTTTCATAAGATTAAATGTAAGATAAGCTCAAAACACCTAATTAAATGGCCATTAGATGTATGGTACCAATGCGATTTATGGGTAGATGTACAAGCCACGGAGCTAAGCGTGGTCCACCATAGTATGATAGAATACTATTAGCAACTCCCCTTGAAGTCGAGGGATGTGGGGCTTGTGCACAACTATGTACACAAGATTAAGTATGTGGACCAGTACGATAAATATGATAAGTCAGATAATTTAAGACAAATCATGCATGACATAAGCATACGTATGAATGATCATGGTTTTAAGTTCTCAACATGAAATATTTTTTTTACAAAAAAAAAAAAAAAGAACGAGACTTAGTTCAGGGAGGCATGACAACGGTCTAGATCACGTACAACGATTTTAAGTTATGATTTCTATGGCATGAACTTTGAAAAATTTTAATAAATGCTTCTCGCACTCTCATTTTTGCTTTCAATATTTTAATACAAAACGAATCTACTTGTTATAAGGAATCTTTGTACTTAGCGCTTCCTTTAAAAAAAATATATTTTTCAGTCAAGTTCAATAGTAGCACTTCGGCTCCCGAGAATTTCTAAAAGTGATTTTATTCTTAAACCTGTGGAGTGGAGTGTATTTCGCATTGCTGTTTTGAAAAAGTTAAATTCTAGTTGTTGGTGTATTTCGCGTCATTCCCACCGGATTCCAACATTCCGGCCGAAAAGACTTTTTTGTTTTGAAATTTAAACCATGGCTTTTTTGTAATTATTTTGAATCTAATGACATGTCCATAATTTAGCTCCATTTCTTCCCCTTCACCTTAAGAACTCAGACTCAGAGACAAACTATCAAGCCCCAAGTTTTGTAAAAGCTTTTGCTTTGTTACAATTGACTCTTGACTCTCCACCCTCCGACCACCAGCATCAATGCGATGACGCCACCTCCATAACGTCGCAGCTCGCTCGTGTTGCTCCATGCGCGCCATTATGATTTGCAGCCCCTGTTGCTTTGTCGTCTTGTTGCTTGATCTGCTCTGTGACTTGTGTTCCTCGGCCGCAACTTGTGCTATTAACCTCCCACTTAACGGCACATGTATTAAGTTATTTACTATAACTTTATAGATTGGAGATCTCCCTTTTGCACTGTGTATTGAGAATTTGAGATTGATGTGCATGCTATTATGGTTTTGTAAGTGATCAACAACCCACATAGAGCACCTTGACAATTCCTAATATTACTTTGTATCGCAAAAAAACACCTTTGCTTGTGAAATACTGAACTGAAAAGAACAGTTTTAGATTAATACATGATAATATATTTATGTTGTTAGGCTTTATCAATTCGATTTACAAAACTCAATTAATTCTTTACCATGATTTAAAACTAGCATTATACACACCTGGGAAGGCTCTACCACGTCTATAATAAATTTACAGTATAAAGCCGAAAGGCAAGAACCTAGTCTAGGCAAAATGCTCATCTAAAAAAAATTCTAGATACAGCATTACTACGACAACGAGGAAGGATTGAATGTTAAAAAGTGGATATCAATGATGCATTGTCACTTAAACTTGTGTGTGCGATTTTTTTGTAACTTTGTAAAGAAATATTTGAAGGGGAGAGATGGTATTATAGGTATGAGTAAGCACTAATAAAAGATGGTTGTACGTCGGGCAACTTGAGTTTTCAGACCATTTGGTGTAATCAATTGGTTTGTGTTTTCTAGAAATAATAAATATATTAATGTGGCCTAGGAATCAAATGAGAGTTCTAGTGTATTTGATTCAAGAGCTTCATTGTCTGTTTTGGAAATGCAAACCTATAATTTTATTGAAGCCTTTTTGTCATCCTATTAGTTTGAGATCATGGTCTGATTTTATTGAAGTCAATGGGGGCATTTAATAGACTTTTCACTCCAAGAATAACTTGAGGGTCTCAACCTTCTATTAAAAGTATTATGTGTTCGAAGGAGATCATTGACAAAGCAAAGAAGGTTGTAGTAAATTGATGGTATGATGATAATCTACCTTTCAATGAATCTCAATCCAAGTTTTATCAATTATAAATACCATAGCTACCATTGGGCTAGGATTCAAGGGTCATTTGCATGAGTTGAGAGGAGATCTGTTGAAGAATTCTGTGAATGAGGTTCATAATTATCTCTTAGATATTAAAAGGTTTTGGGGGAGAGAGTGATTGTTTACAATGGCAGATAGTTGGACAAACCAAAGACAACAACCAATAATCAACTTTCTAGTTTATTGCCCAAAATGTACAATATTCTTAAAGTCTATTGATATATCGAGTCTTAGAAAAGATTTTGAAATATTATTTAATATTTTTGATGAAGTTGTTTGGGTTGAGACTATTGTGCAGCTCATAAAGGACGATGTTGCAAGTTATAAAGCTGCATGAAAAAAGTTACAACAATAGTATGGTTCTTTCTTTTGGTCCCTTTCTGATCCTAAGCATTTTCTTATTATTGATGAGACTACAAAAAATGCAAGGAAGATAACAAAATTCATTTCTAACCATGCTTAGGTTTTGGCTTTGATGAGAAAATGCTTCACCAAAGGCCACGATTTATGTCGCCCTGCAGTCACAAGGTTTGCAACAATTTTTTTAAGTATCTAATCCTTAATTTTGTTTAAGAAAGAGTTTAGACAAATATTTACTTGTAATAAATGGGTTGCATCAAGTAATTCTAAAAGCAACGTAGGGAGGATATAGCCGAGATTGTTCTAGAAGATAAAAAATTTTGGGCTCAATATCAGTTTATTATAATGTTAGAAATACTAGATTAAAGTACATAGTGAAAGCGATATTACCTCATCGGAAATATCTTGGATCTAGTGCAGTTGTTTCACAGATTTTTCGTTGTCATCATCGTTGTTCATCCTTAATCCTTCCGGCGATGGTAGAGTGTGCTATGAGTAATATACAAAAGCAACGTTCACATATTCCACAGTCTAGATGCCGGGACTAGAGAGAATTCTTTGAGAGAGAGATTTACACCTTTTGTGTCACAAGCCATGAAACATCCCTTCCGAAGGGGGGCTATATAAATAGTTCCTCTAAGTGTAACCCTTGACTGTCCATTAAGGGCCAGCCATCAAGGCTCATGAAGTGGCTCTTAAGTCACTTCATAACCCCCAAGAGAAGGGGAATGAGTGCCCAGTATGGGTGCCCCTATATTACATCTCTCATTCACGTATAGTGGGCAAGATCCCAGGTCTACTTCTTTCAATATGTTCTCAATCTTGTTTATACTAACAAATAGGTTATGTGACCATCGAGCATAGCTGTAAAAGAAAAATTGGAGCACTATACCAAATCTCTCTAAGAGAAGACCAGCATAGTAACAACCCTAAAAGTGTCTCGTTATGCCCCAACTCATTTGATCACATTAGACTAAGCATCATTAATCCCTCTTGAGTCCAAATGACTTAGAGCAATGCTCAATCTCCATAAAACATAATGTACTCACAACTATGTCGCAACTTCTAAGAAACAACATAACTTGCCAGCTGTGAGTACACATCAATATCAAAGTGTTACCAAATATTCTTCCATTTGTCCTCATGTCATTTAGTTTCAGTCCAGTCGCTTTCTCAGCAATATTTCTTTAAACCGTATCATTCATGGTCATAGATAACATGCTAAAATAGCAAACACTAAAACATCAACCATATAATATAGTAAAAAATCTCCTAAGAGCATAAATAAATTAAGGTCATCAATTATAACCTACAGGACTCACACAGTGAGAAAGCAGGAATCCATTCACTCACCTCTATTATTTGTCGCGAAAGCACATGTAGTATGAAATACATGCTACGGTGGAGTTCTCTTTCCAAAGAAAGAGCAAATATCAAATCTCAATTAACCATACATATCTTAGTCTAGTTGCTATTTCAACGCCTAACCTAAGTTTCTCTATTTGCTTGTTATCTGAAGCGCTAAAGAGGTTCTCACATCTGGAGAAACCACAGGCTACATGGATTGTGGATAACCATGCACAATCATTTTAAATATGATGGACCTTATCTTAACTGTCACTAAGGTAACATATCTTTTATTCTTACAACTTATCTTTCTCTGGACAAGTACTGAGTGATACATTATCTCATTTTTGCTCACTACCTCTTTGTAGTGCCAAAGGCAATAATCACTCATGTGAGTTAGCTGATCTACACTTGTCGATATACCATTTACACCATAATTTCTAAATTTATGGTAAATGTTTGTGCTTACCAAAAATGCTTCTGATCAAGCCATATAATCATAGAACATATCAGTATTATGTGCACGATATACAATACCATAAGGTAGAGAGAAATCATATGGTCAACTACAAATTATTAAACCACAACTCTTGAGTGGTGTTTAATGACCATTTCTCTCCATGCACATTTTAATGTATGGTAACTTTTAAAACCATGCTCCAACTAAGAGATTCTACTTTTACATATAAAACTCATTTACACAACTATGAAGTCAGCGACGACTTATCGTGAATCTCTTATAGGTCAAACTCACAATATAAAACTTAGATTCTAGTCAGCAAGTCCAACTGTGGTTTTTAAGAATCTATAAAGTGACAACAAATTTTATTTAACAAATTTAATTTGCAACTTCAAGGTTTCATATAAATTTCTTATACTCAACAAAAGAATGTAAAATAATCATAATTTATTTTTCATTAAAGGTAAAGCGATTAGGGCCTTTACCCCTAAAGACAATTATAATTGTCTAGTCATTACTTTTAACGACAATCGCATCACAAGCTCATTTAATCAAGTAAGACATATTTACCCTATAACAAAATCTTAACATCTAACTTCCATAAGCAAACTATAATGGAAACACCAAATAGTATAGGCAAAATTAGATTCTTTGGTATTGTCCATCTCATTAATTGTCTATGAATTTTGAACAAGGCTCTTCAAAACTATTTTTTTTATACACAATCCCACAAGACGTGAAGTCTTAGCTACTTTTCACAAACTCATGCCCATTATCTTGTAGTATGGAAAATATCTTATTAGCTGACAATTAATTATCTAAGACAACCAGTTTGTCATATCTCTTAAGATGAAACTTTTCTAATATTATTAATAGCATTCAAAGAATCTCATTTTATTCAATAGGTTGTTAATAAAAACGATTAGGTACATTGGGTATCTTTGAACAGATGATTTGTTTAGGCTGCATGTAAATAGTACCAGTAACATTCATTTGCTTTTTGTTCCAAAATAGTACTAGCAACAATCATGCGCTCAAAATAATTCGTGCCTAAACATCACAAAAGCTAACCAACTAATTCTCTTATGAGAATCAACTATTTAACTCCTTCAAGAAAAGTTTCAATAAATATGCGATTAATAACTATCTAAAGGCAACTCAATCAGTGCCAATAGATGGATCTATACCTCTATCTAAGATTTTGTGTTAAGATTTCAACTATGTGAATTCAATACCTTTAGTGAAGTCATATTATAAATATTCTCTTCTAGTCTCTAAACGACGAGATAATATTGATATATTGTTTACACGCTATTTATAAGTATCTTTATATTCTATAACTTTTGATAGTCACTATTACTCAAATGTATACTCATACTGGTTGTTTAATTACTCTCACTATTTTCGGTGATCTTTTACAAAAAAATTTGAAAATATTAATATTAAGGTAATGTGGAATGAAACTAAGGAAATATGCAATGAAACGTTCTTTCCAAAAAATAAGTGTTGTTCAAATCTACATTTCCCCACCCTCGCTGAAGGTACGAGTAGTTTTCCTGACTCAATCAAAAAAATGATTAAGATTAAATCCTCTAGATTTTTAATAGAATTCACGTTTGTACAAAATAGTCACTTAGCCTTTCTCAAAGACGAATGAACTCGATCTAAGGACGATAACTCAGAATTAAGGCCACAACCCATGTGTGATGTAACAAATACTTTTTGCCAATTCATTTATAATTACATTCTAAGCAAGTCATTAAATTGCAAG
Organism: Pterocarya stenoptera; assembly: GCA_003123785.1. Lineage (NCBI taxonomy): Eukaryota > Viridiplantae > Streptophyta > Magnoliopsida > Fagales > Juglandaceae > Pterocarya > Pterocarya stenoptera. The sequence goes on from QEOT01000284.1 coordinate 25,779, forward strand.
ATGATTGTTTTCATCTTATAACTTATACGATTGCGATTTAAAAAAAAATATTTTAACTAAAAGAATATATTTTCCTTAAAAAGAATTTAAATCATATTTATATGATGAAACAATATTTTTATTTCATGTCCTTAGTAAGCATATATAGGAACATTAACATAGAACATTCTTATTTTTCCTTTTCTCATTGACTCTGCCGAATAAAGAAGAGGGATCTCATAACGAGAAAAATTTCAATTTCTCAAATTTCACACCCATGATCCTATGTCTCCACGAAACATTTTATCATATTATCTCTCCACCCGAGAAATAATGTCACTGAGTCAATGTGTGACCATCCAACTCCTAAACCTTTATGAATTCTCACTAACACCACTATTTATAATGAGTCTTAAATCAAATTAGGTATAGACCTCGCCAATATTGAGTTAAAAGTGCAAAAAAATCTCATTGTGCAATAAATGCAGTATATGATGTTTTAGCAACTAACTAGCGATATCCCTATTTCTCACTTACTCAATATTTTTTATATTCTCAATTCTACTCTGCGAGAGAAAAGAAAAAGATTTGTGAGAAATTATCTTAGCCTAAACTTATCTTACATCAGTGCAAGTGCAATCACGAGCAAGATTTTAAGACTTTATTAAGTTGTACCTAATAATTTAAACTTTTGCCGCAGTTACCATGTAAATCTCCAATATGCTTGGTATTACATTACTCTCAAGAGATGCTCCTAAGTTTATGTATCTGCAAGAACTTATTTATTCTCGCTAGATATAAATAAAATTTAAGTAAGATTACCAGTGCTAATACCAAATACAAGTGCACTGATAAAACATTTAAAATGAATATGCCAATAAAAAATGTCCTCAACACTCTTGCACATTCAAATTTTAATGTCCTTACTTGCCAGACATACTAGCAAGTTTTAGAGAGTATGTGCTTATCTGTTAGTTAATCTAAGTTGCTTTAAGATTATAATGCTTAAACTCAAATATAGGAGTAATTAATCTTTGCGTTACAAAAAAGCCACGTGCAACTTCCATTATTATCCACAAGACTTTTAAGCCAAAATAGTGGTTTAGCTCTCTATCTTATAGTTGATACCTTTAACTTCTATGAAAATTGTAATGCATGCGTCCCACATACACTCCTAATTTTACTCTAGACGCAAAGGTTTATATAATAATGGTGGTCTAAGAATATCTAACACTCATAATAATTTTCATTCATTTCCAACTATTACTCATGGAGAGGATTAATGCGACAATTAAGTCGTATACACAATCTGTAGGCTTTTTTTTTTTTTTTTTTTTCCGTTATCTCCAAGTTATTAGCCTATGCGTATCTAATTGCACACAAATCTAAGAAATTTGCCATGTCAATCTAAGTCAGAACAAAAATTATTAACACACTTCACAAGATCGAAAGACTTGCTAAACTTCCTAATCATTTCTTGCGCTACAATTTAATTATTAATTTCTACCTTAATTTTTGTACAAATTTATATCGTATAGGAGATTAATTCCAAATCATTCTCAACTATACTTCCACTAGGATAAGTAATCTACGGAGTTAATAACATGCAAATACAATTTCTTCTCAAATCGAAGAAATTCATTTTGAGCCAATCATAAGCATGGACAATACAAACTCAGACTACTTTATCCTCTATTTTATCACATCTAAAAAAGATTTGAAAGACTAATTCTTAAAATTAGCCTAGAAAATACCAGTGATAAAGAATATTGATTACATCACATTTCATTCAAATATTGATGGTTTTTTTTAATGGTTTTCTAACAAATAAAACATGTTCATGCTCTTCATGGTTTTTTTCTTTCCTAAATATGACTTGTTATGGTGGGCTTTTTATGCTTTTCCACCTTCTTGAGTGATCTTACTGCGAACAAGAATAGGATGAAGGAGAAATGAAGTAATGGGTAGACGAAGACGAGACAAGACGAGGCGTTTTGACAAATTGAATGTAACGGTGCCGTTTCATTTATGCCACATGGGATGCGATTCCCGCGCGCTTCCCCCAGCCGATTACATCCAGCATTCTCCCAACCGATTACATCCAGCATTTTTCTTTTATTATTATTAATATTAACACACAAAAATACGCATATTCTTTTTATTTCATATAGAGGAATAATATTTCCAGTACCCACAACCAACTAACACAACTCACATTCGAACTGAACGATCACATAAACGGGAAAGGATAAAAAGAAACAGAGAAGACAAAATAAAGGATATCCAAGACTTCTAAAAAATAAAGGAAAAAAAAAGATATCCAAGACATTGTCTATGAAGAGCAATACATAAGTAGAACAAAAAGTCTAGATTCAGTCCATTTAGGCTGTGTTTGGATGCTGAACTGAGTTGAGTTTTTTATGAATAGTAGTGAGTTAAGATTGTTAAATGAGTTTAATGGAGTCTACTTAAAATGGGTTTAAATTGTGTTTAGATGTTAAGATGAGTTTATATATATTTATAAAAAATTATAAAAAAAATGTTCTCACCATACTGTTCACCTGACTAGGATATTGCCGAAATTGTTAGGTTGTCTTCCAAATAAAGCAAAGAAAAAAAAAAAAATTGAAACGGGACACTGTAGCCAACCAAAAGTCAAAACATAAATGTAGAAAAGCCACCAAATCATTTTCATAGTATAGTATTCACAAGAAGATTTCTTTGAAGTTTTGCTTGTCATATTACTTTATCTAATATTTTGTTATCTTTCCTTTCGTATTGTTTTTCGTATTACCATTTCACAATGTTTTGCATCACTCTTATTTCATTTCACGAGAACTACAAGCAAGGAATGAGATTGGGTCTCTCTTCACAACGGCTCTGAAGAAATCACAAGGTTATCTGCCAATTTTGAATTATAAGGAAATGATTTATGTTCTGAAAGATGGAGGTTGGGGAAGAAGAAGGAGAGAGAGAGAGAGAGAGAGAGAGAGAGAGAGAGAGAGAAGTTATAAAGGAAGTTAGAAAAAATAAAAGCAAATGTCAATGGAAGAGGAATCTCTACAAAGATGAAATATCATGTCTAACTACAGTAAATCAAGTCTTGTACTTTTTATTGGATGAGAACTCAGTTCACGGGCGTTTGGATGGCAGACCAAGTTCAAATTGAGACTGAGTTGAGCTGATTTTGGCATCCAAACGAAGCCTTAGCAGACGAACCCAAGGCGGCATGCCAACTCAAAAAGAAAACGGGGCGTTTCATGGATGGGAGGGAGAGGAAAAGTAAGATTCGTGGAACGTGGGGAGAGAACCAATGTTTTGAATACCGTACCGGATGCCGTACCGGTGAAGGCATTGGAATGAAATATTTCGATATCGGTACCGTTTCGTGATAGTCGATGTATAAATAAATTATATATATAAATGTATATATATAAATTATATTTCAAAATAATAGTCTCTATATAAATAAATTATACATAAATACATAGATATATAAATTATAAATAGCTTAGTCTGAATTAAGGGTAAAAAAATAAGCTTCTAGTTTGAAAAAAAAAAAAACAAATTAAGGACCAAAATATTGGCCGGTACAGACTGAAATATCGGTCGGTACGAAACAGGCAGTGTACCTGTATCGGACCAGTGGCCGGTATGAAAAATACAGGCTGTACCGGCCAATACTGTACGAAATTCAATACACTGGAGAGAACACCTAAAATGAAACGGTGCGTTTCATGATTCACCCAAACAGTGCATTTCATGAACACAAAATCTCCTTCTCCATTCCCCTCTTCCCATTCTCTTTCGAGTCTCCTCCATCCTTGCAAGTGAATGATAGTTCCATTCTTTTAAATAAAAAATTGATAGTTCCATCCTGTAAAGGCTGACAGATGTTACTGGTACATTCAGTCAAGGACAATGATCACCTGTAACGTGCGATCAAATGCCTGTAGCCAATTTTCTTTTTTATTTTTGCTCGAAATATTAGATATTTTTATCTCTAAAGTTTTGTGAAAAAGCACATTTTTATTCCTAAACCCTTGATTTTGTCGATAAAATTATTGAATCTAGGAGTGCAGCCTGCCTTGTCTTCTTCCTTGGAGTGTAGCCGACCTTCAGATCTGGGTCGTGAAAAATGAACCTCGTCTTCTTTCTTCTCCATGAAGGATCTGATGATTGCGTTGGAGGTGGGCTGACCTTTAGGATCTGGAACAGAAACGGAGAACATTGAAATAGAGAAACAGAAAAGCCACTTGTTATATCTGTAAAAAAATGCTATAATCAAGTAATTGAATTTATAGATGGTAATTCGAGGTTACCAGGCCTCCTTTAGATTTCTATAATTGAATAAATCTTTTCCATGCCTTTTAATTGAATGATAACAAACATAAATAGGCCAGGTGATAACTGACCATTACACAACGTGGGCATTACCCAGTAATTATGGACTGACTCAAACGGACTACAGAGACTCAATAACTACCCATTAGCCTTTCGGCCCACTTACAAAGACTCAATCAACGAAATGCAAACAATTAAAAGCAAAGTAAAACGATATCACTTAAACACCCTCAGACCAACACCGAATAACAAGCTTCTGGAACTCTCGCACATAACAGATGCCCTCTGTTAGAGAACCTTGTCCTCAAGGTTAGGATAGCACCTCTTTAGGGTTTCTAAGTCCTCCCAACTAGCATCCTCCTTGCCAGCACCACTCCACTGCACCAATACTTCAACTCCAACTACATTTCCTCTCCTTTTAAGTCTCCGTTGTAAGATCTTCTCAGGCTCGGGCTCCATGGATCCTTCGGGAGTGATACACGGTAAGTTTGCACAAACTTTTCTTCCTTCTCCTAACTTCCTTTTGAGGCATGAGACATGAAATAGGGGATAGATCTTGGCTTCGGAGGGTAGATCTAGTTCATACGCCACTTGACCCACCTTTCGAACCACTCTAAATGGCCCATAATACCTTGGTGCGATCTTCAAGTTTCTTCGCATCGAGACTATCATTTTCCGGTACGGCCTTAACCTGAGGTAAACAAAATCGCCGACTTCAAACTCTTGGCTTCTTCTTTTCTTATCAGCAAAATATTTCATTTTAGCTTGTGCTTCCTGTAGGTTTTCCTTGATGAGCTTGACTATAAACTCTTGGCTTCACAGTTCTTCATCAACCGCTTGAACTTTAGTGGCTCCCAATTCGTATGGTAGCATTCGAGGAGGAGGCTGACCATAGATAGCTTCAAAAGGGGATACCTTTGTTGATGTATGGACTGAGGTATTGTAAGAATACTCAACTAAAGGTAACCACTTAACCCAGTCTTTTGGTCTGTCACTTGAGAAACATCTGAGGTAACACTCGAGCACTTTATTCATGGATTCTGTTTGTCCATCTGTTTGAGTATGATAAGCTGTACTGAGTAACAGATCTGTTCCACATAACCTGAACAGTTCCCTCCAAAAATTGCTAGTGAACACCGGATCTCGATCACTTACTATGGTTAGTGGTAAACAATGTAATTTAAAAACATTGTCCATGAATACCCTGGCCACGGTTAGAGCAGTGTATGGATGAGTAATAGGCATAAAGTGAGAATATTTGCTTAACCAGTCCACCACTACAAAGATTATTGTCTTGCCTCCTGAAGGAGGTAATCCTTCAATAAAGTCCATGCTAATGTCTTCCCAATTCTTGACAGGAATGGGCAAAGGCTGAAGCAACCCCGATGGGAGGAGGGCTTCAACTTTGCTTCTTTGGCATACATCACACTCTCTGATGTGTGTCCAAACATCATTCCTTAGGCCAGGCCAATAAAACTCTTTTTTGATTCTTACTTGTGTTTTCTGTATTCCCGTGTGGCCTCCTAATGGACTGCTGTGGAATTGATGCGGGATCTGCTGCTGGAAGGGCAACAATGAGCCCAAATGTAGCCTACCCTTGTAAAAGAGTAGCTAATTTCGAAGTTGGTAACTAGATTGGTCCGGGTCTCCATGATGGTAGTGGCTAATTAGCTGCTGCAAAATGGGGTCCTGTTGGTAAGCTTTCTTTAACTCTTGCATCCACTGGGATTGGACTATGCTGATTGCTTGGATTTGGATTTGGTTCTGTTTGGATTTCTGGTTGCATATTGCTGTGGAGGATGGGTTTGTGCTGGAATTTTTGGTAGTTGGTTGGGAGTTGAAAATATCTGGTTGGGCTGTGTTTATGGATGGTGTTTGGGTACTGTTTGGGTTTGGGCTCTCGGAATAATGCACCCTAGAGAGAGCATCGGCCACTGCATTATTTTTTCCACTCTTATACTCAATTGTAAAGTCATAACCAAGTAGTTTAGAAACCTACTTCTGTTGCAAGGGAGTTCCCACCCTCTGTTCCAGCAAGTATTTGAGTGCTTGCTGGTCAGTGCGTACTTTGAAGGATTGTCCCAATAGGTAGTGCCTCCATTTTCTCACTGCCATCACCAAGGCTAGTAGTTCCTTCTCATAGGTGGATAAAGCCAGATTCCTCCCTTTTAAAGCCTGACTGAAATAGGCTAGGGGCTGCCCTTCTTGCATCAGTATTGCTCCTAATGCTTCTCCTGAAGCATTACATTCCACCACAAATATTTTAGTAAAATTAGGTAATCTGAGCACAGAGGGACTTACCATTGCCTCTTTTAATTCCTTAAATGTTGCTTGTGCCCTTTCATTCCAAGAAAATGCATTTTTTCTTAGAAGATAGGTAAGAGAAGCTGCAATTGCTCCATATCCTTTGATAAATTTCCTGTAATATCCCGTTAGTCCTAAGAAACCTCTTAAAGCTTTGAGATTTTTAGGAGTTGGCCATTCTTGCATCGCAACTAGTTTTTGGGGATTGGCTTTGACCCCTTCCTTAGAAATAAGATGCCCCAGATAATTGACTTCCTTGCTACCAAAAACACACTTGGACAACTTGGCAAAGAAATTTTCAGCTTTTAGGATCTCCAAAACTCGTGTGAGATGTTCTATATGGTTCTGCATTGACTTCTTGTATATTAAAATATCATCAAAGAATACCAGCACAAATTTCGTCAAATAAGGCCTAGACATTTCATTCATCACCCATTGGAAAGTCGATGGAGCATTAGTAAGTCCAAAAGGCATCACTAAAAACTCATAATGACCCCCATGAGTGCGAAAGGTAGTTTTAGAGATGTCATCAAGATACATTCTTATCTGATGATATCCTGACCTTAAATCCAGTTTTGTAAAAACTTTAGCCCCTCCTAATTCATCAAGTAACTCATCAATATTTGGGATTGAGTACTTATCTTTGATGGTATTCTTATTGAGAGCACGATAATCCACATACATCTTCCAACTTCCATTAGCCTTCCTTACTAGTAATACGGGGTGAAAAATATGGACTTTGGCTTCTCCGTACACTGCCATTCTTGATCAGGTCAGCCACTAGTTTCTCTATCTCTTCCTTTTGGTAATACGGATACCTGTAAGGTCTGACACATGTGGGTTTACAGCCTTCTTGCAATTTAATTCTATAATCATAAATCCTGGGAGGTGGCAGCCCTTTTGGTTCAGCAAACACCCCTTTGAATCTGTCCAGAAGTTGTTGTACTGCTCCGGGAATGTTAGGAATGAGATTTGCAGTATTTCCTTCCATAATTTGCAGCCATATTTCTTTTGTTGTTCCCTTCATGAGGTCACCAATGTTGTCTTCCTCAGTCACATTTATTGTTGATCTCTTGATTCCTTGCAACTCTACAATCTTTTCATCACACTGGAACCGCATAGTTAGATCAGAAAAATTCCATAGAACGGATCCCAATCCTCTTAACCAATCAACACCCAAAACTAAGTCACAACCCCCAAGAGTCAACACATATAAATTAGCATTACATGTGTAATCCTGTAGCTTCAAAGAAACTGCCTTACAGTAACCAAGGCAAGTAAGAGTGGCACCATTAGCCACTTGAACTGTTAAGTGGCTCTCTTCCCTTGACAGATTAGCCTTCCTTGCTACATTTGGATCTATAAAACTATGAGTACTTCCTGTGTCAATCAAGACCAATAATCGGTGATGATTAAGTTCATCAAACACTCTTATAGTTTTAGGGGCTAAAGATCCAGCAATAACATGCAGGGTGATTCCTAACAACTTACCCACTTCCTCATCATTAGTTTCTATAACCGCAAAGTACCCTCCTCCTTTTTTGGCTCCTCGAGTTCCTCTACCTCCCCCACCATTCCTTCTAAAAGGTAAATCCTAGGTTTGGTACATTTATGTCCGAAATGGTATTTCTCATCACAAAACCAGCATAGACCTTTCTCCTTCCTTTCTTGCATTTGGGTAGGAGAGACTCTTTTGATGGGAAAATTGGTTTTTTTGGGGTTGTTAAAGGTTTGAGGTATCGGGTTGGGTCTATTTGGAGGTGCTGGAAGTCTCAACATAGGAGCTGGTGTAGACAATCTAGGCTGGTTGTTTAGGTTGGTGTTTTGGTAGTTTTGGAACTTGTTTGGACTTGACCTTACACGCCTAAGCACTTCTTCCTCCTGTAACCTAGCCAAACCGAAAGCTGCTGAAAGTGTGCTTCAACAGTCCCCGTTTGCCTTAATTTAGTAAATTCCCCAACAGGATCCTCATAGACTGAGGGCCCGAATCTCACTTCTAAGGTAGCAATAAAATCATCCCAAGATTGGACTGGACTGGACTCCTTTAACCAACTATACCAGGATAAGGCCTTTCCTTCCATATGGAAAAAGGCTATTTGAAGCCTTTGATCATCGGGTGTTTTGTAATACTCAAAAAATTGTTGTGCCTTTTGAATTCATTCATCTGGATCGGTACCATTAAATTTAGGCAAATCCAACCTTAAATATCTAGCTTGAATTCTCCCATTCCCCTCAAATAAAAGATTGTTACTAACCTTAGAATTGGAAGAACCTTCCCCATTTTTGTGGTGTGTTGCTAAAGCCTCATAGCAAGATGCCAGATTATTGATCTGTTTAAGTACTGCGGCTAACATCTCCTTCTGTTGCTCCTATTCTTCAAGCAGGTGGGTGTTCTCTCCTTTCAATGCTGCCAAGGCTTCACTCATCTACGCATTCCTAGTACCCTGAGCTATTGTCGCAGAACCAAGGCTCTGATACCACTGTTATATCTGTAAAAAAATGTTGTAATCAAGTAATTGAATTTATAGATGGTAATTCGAGGTTACCAGGCCTCCTTTAGATTTCTGTAATTGAATAAATCTTTTCCGTGCCTTTTGATTGAATGATAACAAACATAAATAGGCCAGGTGATAACTGACCATTACACAACGTGGGCATTACCCAATAATTACGGACTGACTCAAACGGACTACAGAGACTCAATAACTACCCACTAGCCTTTCGGCCCACTTACAAAGACTCAATCAACGAAATGCAAACAATTAAAAGCAAAGAAAAATGACATCACTTAAATACCCTCAGACCAACACCAAATAACAAGCTTCTGGAACTCTCGCACATAACACCATCCAAATGAGAACACTTTATTTGGGTATCGCACACTAAAATCACCGAAGATGGAGGATATGGGTTTCTCAGAGCATCCGTTTTCTTCTTCGTGTTTTTCTTCTTTCCTTTTTTCTACTTCTTTTTGTTATAAAACAAGTGCTGAAGTGGTAGAATGCACGCCACGTCATATTCGTGCGCATCTTCTTATGAATTGAAATAAACATTTATTAAAGGCAATTGCACTGGTACGTTGCACACGTCTCCTTTATACGACCATCTCTACTGGGAAAGCAAGTAGGATTTCTTTTCGTATGGCCGCAGCCGCAGGAAACCAGTCTGCGAAACACAATTTTTTGAGCAGTTCTTCTAAGCACAACCGCAATGGGTAATCGCGATGTAATCAACTAATGCCACGTCAAAAGATATATTAAAAAAAAATTGACGAAGAAGTAAATGGACGAAAGGAGAGAAACCAACGCCCAAACTCTGTAGGGCTTCCCCGAAACTCAAAAACGAAAAGGAAAGAAGAAAAAGGACACATAAAGCAAATGATTGTGTGCTCCAACATCAGAAATCAAAAAGAATTTCAAAGAAAAAGGAAAATGATGCGGTAATCGGCCTATCTCATTGACTTTTCTTCTTTTTTTTTTTTTTTAATTTCATAATTCTTTATTTATTAATTGAAGGGATTTTGTAGAATGTCCTTTTTATATTTCGTCGCTTTGATTCTGGGTTCCAATTAGTAGAATGCAGTCCAATGGATTTTCTGATTTCTGTCACCGCAAAGGAGTTCTCTGAAAATGTGTATTTTTATAGAAGAAGTCATTGATGGGTTTGATTAATCCTTTCCAACAATTTTTTGCAAATCCAAGGTTCACTGAAAAGGGGCCGATCTGATCATTTGCAAGGAATTTGGCAGAAGGGTTTGCTAATTCAGTTGGGATTATGTTGTCGAGAAGATTGCACCATGTTGTACCATGAAATCCCATGAATTTCTGAACCATTTCCCAGAATCAATTGATTTTTGTAGGTTTTCAAAATATAGATTTGTAAGTTGATGGCTTTTTTTGTAATGCTTGTCTGACAAATAAAATATGTTCATGCTCTTCGTGGTTTTTATCTTTCCTAAATAATTTGTTATGGTGGGCTTTCCATGCTTTTCTACCTTCTTGGGTGATCTTACTGAGAAGAAGAATAGGATGAAGGAGAATGGAGGTAATGAGTAGATGAGGATGAGACGAGATGAGGCGTTTTGACAAACTGAATGTAATGGTGCCGTTTCATTTATGCTGCGTGGGACATGATTCCCCCGCGCTTCCCCCAGCAGATTACATCCAGCATTTTTCTTTTTTGAGATACATACATGGGAGTACCGAGCATTCGGCTAATTTCGGAATCAAACTGCTAACATAGTGTTTCATATGTTTTTGGGTTGGGTTCTAGTTACTCGGGTCTTGAATCTTTCACCTACAAACTTAAGAAAACACGGAGAGTGGGAGCCTTGGTGGAGGTTGGACAGTCTCCGATGCTAAAGTCAGTATATCTTCTTAGTAATTTGTGTGTGAGCTTAGAGGAATCAAAGAGACTTCTTCGCATCTGAGGGTTAGCTTTTATACTAGGTTTCTGATTGGGGACAACTCATACCTGGCTTCGAGGAGTCCATGTCACTTCAATTGTTCGTTTAGTCAGAATCCTTTAATGCAGTGTGGTTTTTTGGGTGACGTCATTAATGCGGTGTAGAGTTCGGAGAGTGGCGCCATTAATGTGGCGTGGCTCCCTGACTCACTTTACACTTTACCCTGCAAACGTTTCCTGTTAAACCATTCCATGCCTGTTGTCAGGAGATTAAGGGTTCCCCATATTTTTTGCCCACCTGCCTACGCAGGTTCCTGATGGTAGGGTGTCATTAGAGAGGTGTTAGGGTGACGAGTCTCATCTACCCCTACTGTCCGCTTTCCCCACTCGTGGGTAGGTTTCGCTCATGGGTTGAGTATTCTACAGAGGCGCACTAACTCCTTTTAGAGGAGGGTTATTGGACATGGCTAGGCTTGTCTGGGCTCTCTGACTTACTTCCCAATGGTCCCTTGTGGGCTTGTTTTACGGGTTGATAGGAGGGACAACCCCCTTACAATTACCCCACCTATGAGAATTACTTTTTGCCTTCATCTTCATGCCATATATTTCCCTGCGGTCGCTACCGTTGAGATCCTCTTCCCTAGAAATGGGCGGTTATTACTCTCCCAGGTCTTTTACTTGTTAGCTTTTGGGCTCTAGATTATGCTAGTGTGGTTTTTTCGTCATTTTAATTATGTCAGGCGACGTTTCCCCTCCAGACTTTATTGGCACGTTTTCTAACTGTTGGATTTTGCACTTGATTGCATCCTTCCAGTTCCCTTAGCATCGATGGTGTTAGATGACTCATTTTCTCCACATCGCATCATACCGTACATGCCACGCGATTCGTGCTAGTCTTACCAGCTTCATGGGGAGCGTGCGTTCCCATGACTTTGGGAAGCCAACCATCGCTGGGGTTTATTTAAATCTCATTCTTTCATCGTTGGAGTCCACTTTGCATTCTCTTCCTTTCTTAGAGCTCTTCACACTTCCTCCCTTTCTCTTCAAACTTCTTTCTGGATGTATTTTGTCTTCCCTTCTTCCGTCTTTACATTCACATGGCTCCATAAAACTCTTCACGTCCTACCCCTAAAAACCGTAAGCCTACAAAGCCTCCTAGTTCTTCGCATGCCCCTGGGAGCCTAGATGATGGACAACTAAGGGTACAAGTCTTTAGAAAATGATTGCTAAAACCCTTCCCGTAGTCTTGAATAATGCTAAGTGGCGCCTTGAGGATGTAAATGTTTTCTTCTGGTATGACAAATGGTGGGATAGCGGTCCTTTATTTAATGATATGCAAATTGTGGGTAATTCTTTTCTTAAAGTTAAAAATTGCAAATTATCAAATAGTTGGGGTGTGGATCTTATTCTTCAGTTAGTGGGCCCAGACAATCTTGACGACATCTTAGAGGATATTTGTAAAAATAAACTAGGTCTAGATGTGCTGATTTGGACCAAAAACGATAACGGCCTGTTTTTCACCAAGTCGGCTTGGGATTGTGTTCGCATCAGGGGAGTCACTCTTGAAGGGCATTCTTGGATGTGGCATAAGAATCTTCCTCTTAAAATGTCCATCAATATGTGGAAAGTTTGGAATATGGCCTTGAGTGTGGATCATCATCTTCGCCGTATTAGCATTCCTATTATTTCTCGTTGTGATTGTTGTGCTAACGGTCACTATGAAGATCATAATCATGTTTTGTTTGCAGGTGGAGTTGCCAATGCAGTTTGGCGTTATTTTGGAGCTATCTTTGGTATTCTAATTGGCCGCAATTGGAAAGACACGGTGCAGACTTGGTTTCGCCGTGCGAAATCATCGTCTCAAGTTGGCATATTTGTGGGGATTATTCCAACTGTCCTTACTTGGAGAATTTGGCGTAGACGTTGTTTGGCGAGCATGGAGGGACACTTTGAATTTGCCACTGATATTATTCATTCTGTTCGTCAGTGGATTAGTCTTATATGTGGTGATATGCATAATAGTTCTCACATTTCTCGTTTTGACTTACAGGCACTAGAGAGCTTGAACATCTAGCCTGCGCTCCCTCTTGTACGGCGATGCAAAGCTATTGCTTGGCAATGTCCACCGGCTGGTTGGATTAAACTGAACACAGATGCTAGTAGTTTAGGTAACCCGGACACCTCAGATGTGGGTGGGATTATTTGAAATGATCATGGTACTTTAATACAAGCATTTTCTTCTTTCATTGGCACAGGTTCTCATAACCAGGTAGAGCTCTTAGCTCTCCTTCACGGGCTCCAGGTTTGTAAATCTTTCTCTCAATTATGTGAAAATTGAAACTTGATTCTATTACTGTCATTTCTTGGTGGAGAAGTAAAAGATGTGGGGTATGGTACCTGGAGGATTTTTGGGAGGAAGTTCTTGACATTATGAGTACCATGAATTGTTCGGTTCATCATATTTTTCGTGAGGGATATAAAGTTACAGATTGGTTGGCGAAGCAAGGGGCTTTTGGTGTTGATTCAGTTTTTTCCCATTTGACGAAGACTCCCCGAGTGTTGTGAGGGCTTATTCGCATGGACTACTTCAGGATGCCTTCGCTTCGTTTTAGTTAGGTTCGGTATTTTTTATTTTGTTGCTTTTGTTTCTACTTTGGTTTGGTCTTTTTTTTGCATGCTGGGCTTCTTTTTTGTAATCCCCAGATGCTTGATCAATAATCATGATTTTTCTCCGCCAAAAGTGAGGGTTATTAATAATATTGGGGAATGGTTGTTTTTTGATAGGTGGCCCTAACTTTTTCTAAAAAAACAAAGAAAGCCGATTATTTCAAAAAAGCCTCAATCTTTTCTTTCTTGTCTTTTTCACAGTCAACAAACAGAAAGGCACGACAAAGTTTTCTTTATAAGATGAACCTTCTCCTTGCCAATTTGGTCCACACAAGTCACAAAGATTTGATGGGTTCTCCTGGTAGTCGATGGTGACTTCTAGTGAGTTGGAGTCACTGAGGGCAACCTACAAAGTGTCTGGCATTGTAGGTTTGAGGTGCCATCCCCTAACGAAGACGTTGTGAACTCATAAGGATACAAGTTAAAGGTGGTTGTGTACCCTAGCATGTTTTCCAGCGGCTTTAGGCTACCTTTCTACCATCTAGTTTGTGGTGTGCTGGACTACTTACTTTTGGCACCTGCCCAACTCCACCCAAATGCATGGAGAATCATGGTATCATGTTGCGTCATTTGGTGGTGGGTGATGGAGGAGTTAGGTTCCGACTACCCTGATCTCACAACTCGCGAGTTCCTCCTTACCTGCAATTTTCTGAAGTAGAGTGGCAACACATGATGCTCCAGGCCCATTCAAGAGTTGGCTCGTTTGGAGCTGCATTATAACAGGGTAAAGGGGTCGAGTCGGCGCTTTTTCTTCTTGTCTGGTAGGGGGTGAGAGTACTAGGGCGGGCAGGTCAACCGGCGTGACTACCTGGTTCACACCATTTGAGGGGTCAGTGGTGATGATAAGAGCTTCAAATCCTCAGCGACTCCCAAGGAAGTGAGCCGGATCGAGGACGTTCACGCTTAGGTGAAAGCCTAACCGACCGCTATTTTTTCCAAGGCCCTGTTGGATAAGGGCAGCCATTGACAATATTTGCCTCCTCTGACCAGCATCCATTTTGCTAACCAGAATGTACATATGCAGGTGACTGTGCCTCAAGTTTGTAGACGTTCCCTACCCACCGGTGGAAGCGAAGGGGAAGAAACTCTAGAAGGAGTCTCTTGCCAAAACCGACTCCGACTAAACGTCCATTCCCCTTCAGGCCAATCTTCTATTGTGGTGCTCATTCAGTGGCCAAAGCTATTGTCGTCGAAGAAAGTGGTGGTTACCGTACCATCTCCTCACATTGTGCCTTCTTCTTCTTCCCCATGAGAGGTAAGCAGCTTTGATTCTCTTCAGGAAGTTTGGGCTAATCCTCCAATGGCCATTCTCCCAACCGACTGGCGAGGCTCCAGTAGTTTCATGAAGGGGAAGGTCGAGGAGGTACATCACCAGCGGAGTTCATGGTGGGTGTTGAGGCATCAGTGGGTGATGGCATGGTCCTCAAGAACCCTTCTGAGGAGAGGGGGGGATGTTGCCTTATGGCTGGCAGTAGGCGGGGGTTGTTCTCACCGTGTCCAAGAAATGGCTAGGAGGCTTGGAGAGTTCTTCTCCGAGGTCAGCTATCGACTCGTCATATTTCCCTTTAAGCTTTCTTGGTGCATTTTCCTTTGTTACTAACTTGAAATTTTCTGAGTAGGGCGTAGAGTAGTTGGGGTGTTCATTGTGGATCACTGGGAAGGACTAGAAGGCGAGAATTGAGCACTTCGATCTTTGGCATGGGTTGTCTCGATTTGTTGCCTTCGACTTTGAGGGCGGGGCTCCTCAACAGCCTATGCTGTGTAGTGGAGAGAACGGGCCTGTATTCCTCTGAGAGGGAGGTTGAGATTCCTTAGGCTAAACCCTCCTCTTTGGTCTCCCTGGGGGCATGAGTCACTGCGCAGTTGATGAGTTGTCTCGTTTTTTGCCATAAGGCAGGTAGGAGATGTTTATTAGCGTTGGAAAAACTAAACAAGTTAATAAAACTCATGCGCAATTTACGAGTGTGAATCTTGAAAACTTGGTTTCTCATTTGGTGGAGGAGGAGTCCGGCAAGGATTTTAGACGCTACTTGTTTGGAATTCTGTTAACCCGCTCTCCACTGGGGAGGGGTCAGGATGCCTTAGGCTAAGCCCGCACCTTTGGTCCCCTCGAGGAGGTAATTTGCCGGATGGTTGCGAAGTTGGTCCACTCTTCATCGCGAGGCAAGCATGAGACGTCGAATATGCTGCTGGAAAAAATAAACAAGTTAATATAACTCATCCTCGATCTATGAGTGCAAAATTTGCAAACCTAAGCTGTTTTTCTGGAGATGTGATGCATTAGTCGCTTGGCTTTCTGTTTGGTGAAGAAGGAGCAAGGCGTTGCTCGTTTGGCATTCCGTTGATGGAGATGGCATCCTTGGAATCATGTCGGGTAGTCCAAAGACTAAACTTGTTCTCCGTTGGGAGAGGGGTAAGGATGCCTTAAGCTAAGCTCGCCTTTTTGGTTCCCCCTAGGGAGGTAATTTATCAGACGTCTAAAGAAGCCGGTCCGCTCTTCACCGTGATGGGGGTGAGGTACATTATCGGGCAGCCAAAAGGCTAGACCCACTCTCCCACGTGAGGGAGGTTGGGCCACTTACCCACCTATTAATCCTCACGGGGAGGTAAGTTGCAGGCAGTTTGGGACGGGACCCGCTCCCACCCATTGACATCAAAAGGAAGGTAAGTGTTGGGTCAGACCAGAGTTGATCCCACTCTTCGTTGTGGCAGAGATCGAGGTAAATTGCTGGAAAGCTGATGGGCTGGACCCGTTCTCCGTTGCGGGAGGGAAAAAATGGTCTTAAGGCATATCTTGCCCTTTGGAGTCCCGTGAGGAGGTAAGTTATCAGGCAGTTTAGGACTAGACCCACACTCCCTGTTGATGCTCACGAGGAAGGTAAGTGTCAGCAGCCAGGGCTGGCCCGCTCTCCATAGTGAAAGGGATGAAGTTGGCTTCAGGCATAACTCATCCATTTAGTACCTCGCGGGGAGGTAAGTGTCAAACAGTTGAGCAGTCGGTCCGCTCTTCACCGTGATGGGGGTGGGATATGTTGTCAAGCAGTAAAGAGGCTGGACCCGCTGTCTCCGCGAGAGTGGTTGGGCCGCCTGCCCACCTTTTAGCTCTCATGGGGAAGTAAGTAGTCAGGCAGTTTGGGACTAGACCCACTCTCACCCTTGACATCACATAGAAGGTAAGTGTTGCATCAGGCTGATGTTGATCCTAATCTTCGTCGTGGCAGAGGTAGAGATTAATTGGCAGAAAATCATGGGGCTGGACTTACTCTCCATCACGAGAGGGATGAGATGGCCTTAAGGCACATCTCGCCCTTTAGCGCCTCGTGGGGAGGTAAGTTAGCAGGAAGTTTGGGACTGGACCCGTTCTCGTATGTTGATGCTTAGGAGGAAGGTAAATGTCTAGTAGCTAAAATTGGCCTGCTCTCAACTGTGAGAGGGATAAAGCAACTTTAGGCGTAACTCATCCATTTGGTGCCTTGCAGGGAGGTAAGTAATCATTGATAGAGATTTCGGTGATGGAGACTACATTGATTAAGATTACATTGATGGAGATTATGTTGTTAGAGTAAAGAGTCGAGATATTGCTAGGCGAGACATGTTTTATTCTTGAAAAGCCACAATTTCATTAATAGAATTTACATTATTGACATGGAAATGTAGATTACAAGTCATAAAAATTTTAGCAATAAAACTCCCGTAGGTGCTCGGAGTTCCAGAGGTGTGGACCATATGCACTTCGCCATCCCTTGGCTTCAATTCCTGCACGTGATACTCACGTAACACTCCTCATAAAAGCGCTGCCCAAATTATCTTGTCGTCTTGGTCGTTTGTAGGCATGCATTCTTTGTTGAACCTAGATAGGTATGTCTTCAAACTTTCATCTTCCCCCTGCTTGATGGTGTGGACGTACACTGTGGGGCATCTTTTTCTCCTGCTCGCCATAAACTGTGTGAGGAACAGGTGGCCTAGCTCCCCAAAGTTGTCTATGGACTCGGGTGCCAAAGACCCAAATTATACTCTTGCTGATGCCTTCAAGGTTAGCGGGAAAGCTCTGCAAGCCACTTTTCCTAGAAAGTCGTGCAGGATCATGTGAGTTCTGGAGGTTTCCAGGTGTTCAAGGGGGTCTCTAGCCCCATCATACATGCCCATGAGGGAAACTTAGAACTTTGATGGTAAGGGCACAACCATCACCTCCTCGTTGTAGGGTAGGCCTGTACTGATGAACAGTTGGTCTACCGATGTCGATGCGCCCATCTTCCTCACTATTTCTTCGTATTTCCCTTTAAGCTTACATAGCTCGTCCTATATGTTTTTTCTTTCTTCCTTCGTGTCACCTACCCTTATTGTGTTTCTGGATTCTACGTGCTCGCTGTTGTTTGGTTATGCTTCATTCTTTGGCCCGTTGGTGGCTAGTCTAAGCGTCTTGTTCTCCTTTCAGAGGGTCTCCACTTCGGTAGTTAGTTTTTCTACTAGTTGTTCCATCTTGGCAAGCCTTATTTCCATATTTGTTGAAGTTGTGTCTTGTTATCCCCGAGTTATCTAAGAACGGGTTGTTGCAAGATACGAAGGACACATGAAGTCTATAAAGATCCCACAGATAATGCCACTATTAACGTTGTGTTTCGAACGCATTTGGGCTTGGTTCTAGCAACTCGGGTCATAAATCTTTCACCTGCATACTTGAGAAAACACGGAGAATGTGAGACTTTGGTGGAGACTGGAGAATCTCCAATGCTAAAGTAAGAACATATCCTTAGTAGTTTGTGTGTGAGTTTAGATGAATCAGAGAGACTTTTTCATATATGAGGGTAGGCTTTTATACTAGGTTTCCAAGTGGGGACAACTCATACCTATCTTCGGGGAGTCCTTACCACTTCAACTGTTCACTTAGTTAGAATCCTTTAATGCAGCGTGACTTCTAGGGCGGCGTCATTAATGTGACGTAGACTTCATGGGTGGGTTTTGCTCATGGGCCGAGTACTCTGTAGAGGCCCACTAACTCCTTTTAGAGGAGGGTTGTTGGGCTTGGTTGGGCTCTCTCACTTACTTCCCCATTGGTCCCTCGTGGACTTGTTGTACTAGCCGATAGGAGGAAAAACCTACTTACAAGAACATTGATAGGTCAAGCTCGTCCATGGCCATGGAGGTGTAGTCACGGATCGAAGCAATTGTTGGTCCACAATGAATTGTGTTGTGCACAAATATTATCAGCAGCATCACCAGAATTAGTGCCAAAATTGACCCCTCTTTTCTCTTCATCCCACCATCTTCGTTCTTAGCGCCTCAGACCTCTGTGTTGTTCTGTCCAGCGCGAGCCTTTGTGGTAACGTAGGAATTTCTTGTGGTCGTACGTAGTAGCTAGGACACTAATTTTATAGACATCCTAACGATAGACCCTGCATTTATTCAAGAAAGCCCACACCAGCATTCTCTCCTTAGTTTATCCTCTCATGTTATAATTTAGGCTTCGCTTAGTTACATAGATGATATGAGATAGAAGTTAAATAAAATATTCTTGGAATATAATTTTTTTATATAATTTTTATTTTGAAATTTAAAAAATATGAATTTTTTTATTATATTTTGTATGGAAGTTTGGAATAGTTGTAATGATAATATAAGATCATCTACCAAACTAAACCAGGCCTTAGATAAGAAAATACTACTACAATCAAGACACTCCGCCGAGAGTGGATTCCAATTAGTTTTTATTTATTTAGTTATTTAATGATTAATGAAGTGTTTTTTTTTAATAATTTTATGATTTTTTTAACTATATAAGGAGACTAAAAAATGTATGAAAAAAAAAATTTGCCCATCTCAATGGAAGTGTCGATGGGTGTAGAACGATCATTTAAATAAATACTTAATTAGCTATAAAAAGATTACACAAAAGTAATCACACCAACTGAGATAGGTTAATGTGATATGTGAGATTAGAAAATTACTTTTATTGAAAAATATATCTAACGGATTACATAAAACCACGTTAATTTTGAAATTATTTTTGTATAATCCTTTTATGACTAGCACTCTATTATAACTTATATGGCTGCCTGCAGTCCTCGACTTTATTTATTTTAATTAGGGGTTTGCATCCAAATCTGAATATCAGGAATTATCCGGGAATGGCAAGGAAGTATGTGAATTATTATGGATTAAGAATCTGATGCAAGAGCTATACATTGAGCGGACAAGTCCTATGAAATTATACTGTGATAGCCAGGCAGCATGTGATATTGCCCACGACCCAGTCCAGCATGTAATATTTGATATTACATGAACAAAAACTTGGATTAATGCATGTGATCAAGTACTCCTTATAACTGACAAAAGACAACCACGGCCTATATATTATTTAAACTATAATTCATTTAACTAGGTCTTGCTAAAACCCTAGTTTGACTAGTGCACAAGTTGAGATCGAAGTGATCCGGCCCAAGCTATTGTGCCGACGTTACATGAATAATGATAGTCATATAATTATTTTATTAGTCATTTTATAACCAACCAATTAATGTGATAGTGTCACGTTACGAAGTATCTAGCAGCCTTGTTTGGATTCAAAAATAATTTCAATTCATCTTATTTCATCTAATTATCTGATCTAATGATAACAATTTTTCTAAACTTTCAAACAAAATATAATAAATATTAATTCAAAATTTTCAAATCTCAAAACAAATATTATATTAAAAAAGTTATATTCTAATAATATTCTATTTAACTTTTAACTCTCATCTTCAATACTCTTGAACTCAACTCACTATCCAAACCTCTTAATAATTAAACATGCAGTTATTTCTTTCATTCTTTTGGGCAAGTACGTATTTGAAAAGAAATATATATATATATATATCCCAACATAAATTGATCAAGGACTGATTTATAAGATTCAGGTAGATCTCATCATCAACTGTCGTTTCGAGATATATATAAGTCATGAGAAATAAAGATCAATGGAAATTCTTCCGAGGTGTTGCTTGCGAAGGAATGGAGGACGTACAAGGACTGTGTGTTGTTACGTACCGATGCCGTCATGCATCCACAGGATGTAGAACTTCTTGTAATTTGTACATACAAGCTGGATGATCGAGACAATTAATATTAATTGTGGTTCAGAAAATATATATGTATTGACCAAATTAATAGAGGCCTCAGATTTTAGTGGGAAACGTTGAAGTGCACTAATCTGCTATGATTAACATGGAAACACGGCCAAGATCACCACAGAGTATTGAATTTTGGAGGAGGATACAAAACATGAAAAAGACAATACCACTGAAATAATAAAGCAAATCATGAACATGAATGAGAAATAATGGGTGTAACAGTACTGTTCTTTGGACCATTCTTTTTGGTGGTGGCGACCTTTGAAAACCTAACCCCAACTTGTACAAAGCAATCCATGTACTTCTGCTCAGATTCATTGAAATTCTAATAAAAAAAAATGCAAAAGATTTGCATCAGTCCATGATTTCAAAAGCTCAACCAATATTCTTGCAAAATCTGACTGATATCACCAGGAAATTACGCAGGACTAGCCAAACCTATTCAGCAACGTCGACAAAATTATCATGATATATATGTGCAATACACTGAAACATGAGTACCCATTACAGACTTATATATACAGTGTAAGCTTGCACCCAATTAGAAATAAGATCGATGGATCATAGAAAGTTCAGTCCTTGACAGATGTATACATGCGAGCATTCAACTTGAAAATATTATTTTTTTAATATTAATTTAATTAGAATATAATTATTATTAATATTAAATTGATACAATTATAAAATGTGATACAAAAAAATTAAACAAAAAAATTATTAATTTACTAATATTTTATTATTATATAGAGAGTGAATGGCTAATCTAATATGGAGATTGAATTTAAATAGAATAGACAAATACAAAAAAGTGTGATAATAGCTGAAGATGCATTTAGCCAAACCAATGAAGATGCTCTAATCCATGACAAAAGGTCAACGTACATGTGGATCGGATGGTTAGAATAGAGTCACCCATTTAAAATTTTCTTTTTAAAAAAGCAAATTTAATAAACAACATAAAATCATGTGAGTCATCAATGTTAGTGGTAAGGAATAAAAAATAAAAATTAACTGAAGAATATCTTGTATATATTTTGTCCAAACTACTTGAGCGGAGCTTTTTATTATTATTAATAATATTAACACACAAAAATACGCATATTCTTTTTATTTCATATAGAGGAATAATATTTCCAGTACCCACGACCAACGAACGCAACTCACATTTGAACTGAACGATCACATAAACGGGAAAGGATAAAAAGAAACAAAGAAGACAAAATAAAGGATATCCGAGACATTGTCTACGAAGAGCAATACATAAATAGAATTGAAATAAACATTTATCTAAGGCAATTGCGCTTGTGCTGTCCACACGTATCCTTTATACGACCATCTCTACCGGGAAGGCAATTAGGATATCTTTTACTTTTAATACGGCCGCAGCCGTCGGCAACCGATCTGCGGGACCCAGTTTTGGAGTTACATACATTGGAGTACCGAGCATTCGGCTAATTTCGGAATGGAATATTGAAAGGTCAGGCTGGTCCATGGCCACGGAGGTGTGGTTATTGATGAGAGCAGCGCCGTTGTCATGGATCGAAGCAGTTGCTGATCCACACTGAATTGTGTTGTGCACAAATACTATCAGCAGCATCACCAGAATTAGTGCCAGAACGTGACCCCTATTTTCTCTTCCTCCCACCATCTCAGTTCTCAGTGCCTCGGACCTCTGCCCTGTGCTGTGCAGCGCGAGCCCTTGTGGTATCGTAGGAACTTCTTGTGGTCATACGTAGTAGCTAGGACACGATTTTATAGACATCCTAACGATATACCTTGCATTTATTCAAGAAAGCCGCCATGCACCAGAATTCTGTCCTTTGTTTATCCTCAACCGTTATAATTATTTAGGTATGAAATAAAAGTTGAATAAAAAATTATTAGAATATTTTTTTTTAATATTTTTTTTATTTAAAAAAATTAAATTATTTATTATATTTGTATAGAAATTTGAGAAAGTTATAATGATTATATAAGATCATCTACCAAACTAAACCAGACCTTAGAGAAGAAAATACTACTACTACTGAGACATTCCGCCGAGAGTGGGTTCCAATTATTTTATTTTCATTTAATGATTAAGATAGTGTTTTTTAATAATTTTATGATTTTTTTAAATGTATAAGGGAATTAAAAAATGTATGAAAAAAAAATTTGGTCGTCTCAGTGGAAGTGTCGGTGGTTGTAAAATGATCGTTTAAAGAAATACTTTAGCTATAAAAAGATTACACAAAAGTAATCATACCAATTGAGGAGCTTGATGTGATCTAAAATTACTTTTATTGAAAAATATATCTAACGGATTACATAAAATCACGTTAATTTTTGAGATTATTTTTGTATAATCCATTTATGACTAGCACATTATTATAATTTATATGGGCTGCCAGCAGTCATCAACTTTATTTATTTTTATTAGGGGTTTGCATCCACATCCAAATATCCGGGATTATCCAGATCCGGATATGGCTTTTTAAAATGGGCGGATATCTGCCCTGGTAGACTCGGTTAAAACCCGGGCAAATATCCAGATTTCAGTTGGCTTGAAAACTAGGTATTTGTGTTGTAAACGGATATCTGGATCTCATACCCGATTTTCTTTTTTCTTTTTTTTTTTAATTTTTTTAACACTTTTTAAAAGACTTTTTTTATAGCCTTTATGTTCATTATTTTTTATATAATAAACATTTTTATAGGTATTTTAAAACTCGTGTTGCCCATTCAAACTTTTATAAAACAAAATAAATAATAATAGACATCAATACACACAATATTACTACATATTACATTGTTTACATCACAATACAAAATATCAATTTTACAAGGAACAATTCTATAGTTTTACACTTCAACAATTGAGGTTTATGCTTATTCATGTCAAATAATTGAATTGGTTTCATGAAGAACTCCTTTTCTCTTGTTCCAACTCGAACCCATGAGTTGGGCTTGCGCAAAAAACCAAGGCCCGTTTCGATCCAGACCCCATCTTCCTATGTCCCTAGAGTTGCAGAAGGAATTTGGCCCACGCAGTTTGTTAGCCATAAATAGGCACATCGCGTGGGAAACTACAGTGATGGGAACAGACAAGACACGCCAACCCTGACACCCCATAACAACGTTCGGCATTTAAGGATCCACGCTGGCATGCAAGATGGGGTTTGGCTCAAAACGGGCCCTGGCATTTAAGGATCTGCGCTGGCAAGACGACGAGCAGGAACAACCCTCCATCTTCTAACGTCAAACCTGAAAAGCAGCAGCTTCGATCATCCACAGTCAAGGCTCTACTCGAGCGCTATGCCTCATTAATGGTGCCACCCAAGTCCTGCGTAGCATTAAAGGCCCCGATTGGAAGCTACTGTGGAGGATGACGTGAACACCTTAACATGGGGTACAAAATATCCCTCAGAGACC
Source organism: Pterocarya stenoptera (assembly GCA_003123785.1). Taxonomy (NCBI): domain Eukaryota; kingdom Viridiplantae; phylum Streptophyta; class Magnoliopsida; order Fagales; family Juglandaceae; genus Pterocarya; species Pterocarya stenoptera. The sequence goes on from QEOT01000284.1 coordinate 49,997, forward strand.
ACGTATAAAAGCCTGCTCCAAGGTACGAGAAATTCTCTCTAATTGGTGGATGCTCCAGCCATTATTATACACACGAAGAGACTAACTTAAGCATTAGAGGCTCCCCAGACCACTCCGGCCCATTTTCTCATTTGTGTTCGCAGTTGAAGACCCTGGCTCAAGTTACTAGAACCTTTATCCAGGCAGTCGAAATACGATATTAACATAGGGTTTTATTTTATTTTATTTTTTTTGGTATTTTCCAACCTAATTTTATTTTGAATATTTTTTTTAAATAAATCATGCGACATCACTTTATGGTGTCGTGTCTAAAAGATAAAATAAGGTGTTTAAATTAGAATATATAATAGCATTACTCAGGATGAAATCAAATGAACGTCCCTGTTTGCAGGCTTCATATGATGTGAACAGAACTGGACTCAACTGCCTTCTCCCTAAACCTCTAACTTTCAGAATCGGCTAGAGAGAGTGGGAGCTTAGGCTCCCTCCCCCATCACTCCTTCCCTCCCTCTCTCCGTTTTTTGCTTATCTAGTGTTTTTAGGTTTTATTTTGTGTTTTTTCAGGCCTAATAAAGGAAGAATTGCCGTTCGAAACTCTTCGGCACCCAACAACCAACACACGCCAAAAAAAAGCCTATAAAAAATAACAAACATAAAAGCCTATAAAAAAGCCTTTTGAAAAGCTTTAAAAAGTTTTTTTTTTTTTTAAAGCATTTTAAGTGTTAAAAACATATTTATTTTAAAAAAATATAAAAACATGGTATAAAATCCGGATATTGGTCCAGATGAAAAACCCTTTTAAAAAGTGTTAAAAAGTCTTTTTTTTTGAAAAAAAAAAAAAGAAAAGCATTTTAAAAGTGTAAAAACATAGTTTTTTAATTTTTTTTTTAATAAAAAAAGGTATAAAATCCAGATTTCCGATTTGAAATCGGATATCCGGATCCAAATCCAGATATATATCCGGATTTCAATCCGGTTTATTCGGGCGGATATCCGCCTGTTTTTTAAAATCTGGACCAGGATCCGGATCTGGCCGAATACCCGGATCCGGATCCGGATGCACAGTCTTACAAAATATAATAAATAATTCAACTTTTTCAAATCTTAAAATAATAAGAATATTAAAAAATAATATTCTAACAATATTTTATTCAATTTTTAACTTTTATTTCAACTCATCTCATCTTATCTCAACTCACTGTCCAAACAACACCTAAGTCTATCAAGCAAGTTAGGATCCATTAGAGGAGTGGGAATTGGAAGACACAAAGGGGAAGAGAATCTTCCCTCCTAATCAAGGAAGTGAATGGCTCAGGAGTCTTGTTCACCCCCCAACGATTCCATACACCTATCTTGCCCTTCAACTCCACTGCCAAACTCTTTGCCGAAATGTACGACCCCGTGTCGTAGTAGCATCATCTTTTTCTTCTTTTTTGTGCCACTTCTTGTTCAATTTATCGAGAATTTTCATTATTGTTATTATTATTAATAATAATTTAGGGTTTCTAACCGTTTAGATTTGTCTTCCTCAATTTGGTTGCCATTAGGGGTTGAAGAGAGGATCAAATCATTTCAGCCTGAAAAATCAGTAGTTTAGATTCCAAATATACTTAAAAGGGGGGTGAATATCTAGGTGTATTCTAAATTGATTAGAATATTTAAATCAATAAATATCAACCAATCAAACAACTAAAAATTTTGATACCAAAATGAAGACTTATTTGAATAATGTTTTCAAAATCTAAAATCAGTTTAGGTGTAAGTCACCACCTAAAATTCACTATAGAAATTTTGTGCATTATGACTAATTTAGAAACACTTGCAAGATCCTTGAATTAACTAAATCTGGCTTGTAACACTACAAGTATCTCACTTGATCTCTACACCCCAGCATTTAATCTCTTAAAAGTACAATGAATATGGGAGGTTTGGCCTCTCACCACACCCTAGAAGTTGTGCATATTGCTCTATATAAACTAGGGGTGTACACCGATGGTGTCGGCGTCAGTTTCAGCGCCAAACCGAGACCCCACCGACGTCTGCCATGAGGGAAAAGAACTAGCCGATGCCGCTCGATTGGAGAGAGAAAATCGATATTATCCTTCTCAACGCAGCGCGGTTTGGTTCTTCGGTCTGCCGTCGGCATCTCTGTGACGGAGGAGGGATGCCGCGTCTCTGAAAGTATAAGCTTAGCTGCTTAGGGTTTAGTTGCAGAGGAAGAAGAAGATGCGGGAGGAAGAAGAAGAAGATGCGGGAAGAAGAAGAAGAAGAAGAAGAGGGGGGGTGGGGGAAACGTAATTTAAAATAGCGCCGTTCTGTTTAATGACAAACGGCGCCGTTTTATATGTTTTTTTTTTTTTTTTNCGGGAGGAAGAAGAAGAAGATGCGAGGAAGAAGAAGAAGAAGAAGAGGGGGGGTGGGGGAAACGTAATTTAAAATAGCGCCGTTCTGTTTAATGACAAACGGCGCCGTTTTATATGTTTTTTTTTTTTTTTTAACTTCTACGAGTAAAAACGTCATCGTGTCACTAATTTAAGTGAAACAACGCCGTTTTTTAAGACATATATTTAGAAGAATAAGGGATCGGCCAGTTCAATGGTTTCCCAGGGGTTCAAACCGGCATCGAACTGCCGACGTCGGTTTTCCTTCAAATCCTCTCGCCCGCCGACCGGTTCTTTACCACTTTCGGTTAGTTCCTGAATCAAACGGCCAGTCCACGTCGAAGGTGGTCGGTCCAGCCAGTTCCTGTACAGCCCTAATATAAACTTAGGATTTGGGTGGACTACATAGAGAGTCCAAACTCTAGTGAAAAAATTATTTTCGAAATTTTCATTCAAGCAAACTTCTTGTCAAGTTTTTAACCTTGTAGATGCTGGAATTTGAAGATTCTTGTGAAACATGAATTTGTAGATAATTTGTAGAATTGCACNAGTCCACGTCGAAGGTGGTCGGTCCAGCCAGTTCCTGTACAGCCCTAATATAAACTTAGGATTTGGGTGGACTACATAGAGAGTCCAAACTCTAGTGAAAAAATTATTTTCCAAATTTTCATTCAAGCAAACTTCTTGTCAAGTTTTTAACCTTGTAGATGCTGGAATTTGAAGATTCTTGTGAAACATGAATTTGTAGATAATTTGTAGAATTGCACTAGTGATGATAATCCTGTGGATTATCTTGGAGATGATCTTGCTCCTTCTAACTTGAAGAGAGGACATTCGAAATTGCAACATGATCAAATATCTTTTGTTACATTAACATCTCTCAAGGTTATATTAAATGAAAAAAAAAATGATGTTCGTCATTCTTGAATGTTTCATTTCAGTCACATTGGTTGATATATCAATCATATTTTAAATAACTTTAAGTAATTATAAAACCACTTAAAATATATTGTAGCATTGTTGTTAAATAAATTGAAGTTTGATCTGGGCTCACGTGGTGGACTGGGCATCCGTCTCAGCGGCCCATACAAACTGTCCAGTAGGTTAACATCCACTACATCCGCGGTGCACGTTAAGGCTTTCCCACACCGATAAAAAAAGAACCAGAGGCTCCAATGTAATCTGGCAATCAGTCGTTTATCGTTATCCATTCCGACCTCAGTTCAAATTACCTCTTTGTATCCCGAAAACATCCTCGAAAGAGGTCGAATCAATGGCGTCGGCGGTATTGGCAACATCGGGAGTGTTTTCTGGAAACACTTTTTGCGTACTTAGAACAGATTGTTGTAATTTAAGGAGATCGTTGTCAGTACCGTCTTGGAGGGCCAAGGCGGTGTCGGAGCTGGGGTTCGTGGCCTCGCAATTGGGCGGCCTCAAAATCTCGCACAACCACCGTGACGCTGTCCAACCCTTCTCCACCCATTCCACACCTCATCTTCTTCAACCTATTGTTGCCCGTAAGAATTCTCTTTCTTTGTTTTCCCTGAAATCTTACATACAGCAAGTAGCTATTATTCCAACTCTCATACAAGCACACACATTTGCATACCTGGAATTTGAAAATAGAAGAACAATGCTATTTTGTTGTGAGCCCTGTGTTTAACTGTTTATGGATTCATGTTTCAGCTGATAATTTATGGGTTGAAAGTAAAAAAATGGGGGATGTGCGAGTTTGATAGTGTTATGCCCAAGTTAATTTTGATTTGTGATCGGTCCCGTAATGTACGTTTATAGTTTGCATTGTAGAATTTTTTTGTTCCCTCTCAACTTATATTTCATTTTATTTTAGGTAAATGTAAGTTCTAGGAAAGATAAGGAAAAAAATTATTCATTCGAAGCTGGCGATTGGTTTGCCCCTTTTTAAGTGAAAAAATATGGGAAAGGGAAATTTGATGTTGGGCATGAAAGGCCGACGGATGTGCCAATAAAGAAGAGCGTTTTAATCGAACTTGGACTTAAAAAAGAGGATATATGCAAGATACTAGAGTAGGGGATGTTTGGTGAATGAGATGACATGAGAAATTTGTGAATAGTAGTGCCATGGTTTGTAAATAGATAAAATTATTTGAGTTATGATGTTTTATGGGGTTTGGAAAAAGAGTGAGAAGGTTGAATAAAAATATTATAAAGTTAAAATATTGTTAGAATATAAGTTTTTAATATTATTTTTGTTTTGAGATTTTAAAAAATCGAATTATTTTTTGTGTTTTGTTTGGATGTTTGGGAAAGTTGTAATGATTAGATGAAAAAGTTGAAAACTTGAAATTGAAAAGTGTATATTTGAGTGGTGTTTTGATGTATAATGGAATGAGATGGAATGAGATGGGATGAAATAAAACCATCTCAACATCCAAACAACCCCTAAGAGGTAATCTTTGGACGGAATGCTAGGGGGAAATTTTGTGTGTGTGTGTGTGTGTGTGTGTGAGAGAGAGAGAGAGAGAGAGAGAGAGAGAGAGAGATCTGCCATAGTTGTAAATGGATCCACTGAGCCGATCCCAACTTTGTCGGGATTAAGTCTGAGATGAGTTGAGTAACTTTATATTAATGTTAATCAAGAGATTTAATATTGGAAGTGTTATCAATTGTTGCCTTTTATTTTTTGTTTCTGATGATTGTTATAACATTAATTAGTGTTTAAAATTGATAACCATTTAAGTGGCTTATGTTAGAACTAATCTCATAACATATGGCTTGTTTCTTCAGGTAGGATATGTCCCTTCACTGGGAAGAAGGCTAACAGAGCAAACAAGGTTTCGTTCTCAAATCATAAGACAAAGAAGTTGCAGTTTGTGAACCTACAATACAAGAGGGTCTGGTGGGAAGCTGGTAAGCGCTATGTCAAACTGCGGTTATCAACCAAGGCATTGAAAACCATAGAGAAGAATGGCCTGGATGCTGTTGCTAAGAAGGCAGGAATAGATCTTCGCAAGGAGTAATATGTTGCCATTATACATTTATCTCTTTTTGACAAAAAAAACCTTTGGCTGTGTTTATGAAGTGTGTTAAGTTCCTTCATTTTGCTGATATATATTCTTAAAAAAATGTTGCTTTCCTGTTAGATCTTCTGTGTGAATGAACAGTTTTCATTGTTGTAAGCCTAGAAATTTCTTTGAGCTCTGGGAAGATGTTTCTAGCTCCCACCCCCCCGCCCCCCACCTCCATATTTTTCCCCCATGGTGACGAGCTCTGGAAAAGGTAAGAAACAAAGAAAGATTTTGGAGATCTAGTAATTAATTTCACAAGGAATTGTTGTATGGATGACATTATAATGGCTTTTGATGTCCTTAAAGTTGCATGTATTGGAAAGTAGTGTTTATTTGTGTCCCAGGAGAACATAATGCATATGATCATTCATCCACTTTTGGGGGAACATACTTCAGCCTTTAAACAGAAGACACAGGTGGTGATAGATTAGTAAATAGCAATGTGCCTTTTGGATGGACAGGTACATACGTCTTACTATGAATGGAAGAGCTGGATTCAGAGTGTAAAAGAGAGATAGAGACATATAAATATTCTTATAATTTTTTATAATTGTCAGAACAAGATTTTCAAATTATATTCTGTGTTCAATAAATAAATATTGCTAATCTCTCACTCTCGCTTTAGACTGTAAAATTAGATTTTAAAAATTCGGTATCTCCAAAATCTATATTAGTCATCCGCTAATAGAAGCATGGTTGTTTCTTACTCTAAAATTTGTAATTTTAGCCCTTATATTAATTAAATTATTCAATATGCAGTAATTAATATTCAAGAAGAAATATATTTTTATGTAATTTCTTCTTTTTTTTTTATGACAAGAAATATTGAGGATACAAAAATATATCATATGACTCCGATATTTTGTGTATTTCTAAATGTATATCTCTTATACAATTTATATTTCATTTCCTTTAGATACTGTGATTGGCAATGCAAAGGCAAACATGAAAAATATATTATAAAAATAAAAATGGCGAGATGTGCTATTTTTCAATTTATATTTTACATTTTAAGTAGAAATAACTTACAGCACCTGAGTAGTCATGCATACTTGTCTTCACTGGCAAGAGATGCAACTAACATAACTATAAAATATTCAACAAAATAATTCACTTGCTGGAAAAAGAAATCCATGACACTAATGATTATTACATTCATTACTTATTACTATATCCGCACAATCTGATGCTTAGTGGTGTCCAATCCCACCACCGCCTCCTCCACCAAAGCCGCCTCCACCGCCATATCCACCACCTCCACCTGCTCCTCCACCAAATCCGCCGCCTCCACCATATCCACCTCCAAACCCACCTCCTGAACCTCCCCCAATTCCACCACCTTTGCCAAATCCCCCTCCAATCCCACCACCAGATCCACCTCCAATGCCGCCACCAAATCCACCACCGTTACCAAACCCACCTCCAATGCCACCACCATTTCCAAAGCCTCCACCACCTCCAATGCCGCCACCTTTTCCAAAGCCGCCACCACCCTTCCCAATGCCTCCACCAAGGCCTCCCCCACCACCTTTACCAATGCCGCCACCGACACCGCCACCCTTACCTATTCCACCCCCAATGCCACCACCCTTGCCTATTCCGCCACCAACTCCTCCACCTTTCCCAAACCCTCCACCATGACCACCACCAACTCCACCTCCAAAGCCACCACCCTTGCCTATTCCACCCCCAATACCACCACCCTTACCAATGCCACCACCAACTCCCCCACCTTTTCCATACCCGCCACCATGACCTCCACCAATTCCGCCACCAACACCTCCACCTTTTCCAAACCCTCCACCATGACCTCCACCAATTCCGCCACCAACACCTCCACCATGGCCTCCACCTTTTCCAAAACCTCCTCCATGACCTCCACCAATTCCGCCACCAACACCTCCACCATGACCTCCACCAATTCCACCACCGACACCTCCTCCAAGTCCACCACCCTTGCCAATGCCTCCTCCTTTACCAAATCCACCACCCTTGCCAATGCCACCACCTTTACCAAATCCACCACCAGCCCCTCCACCAATACCCCCACCTTTTCCAAAACCATGACCACCACCAATGCCACCACCCTTACCTATTCCACCACCAACTCCCCCACCTTTTCCAAACCCTCCACCATGACCACCACCAACTCCTCCGCCAACTCCCCCACCTTTTCCAAACCCTCCACCATGACCACCACCAACTCCACCTCCAAAGCCACCACCCTTGCCTATTCCACCCCCAATGCCACCACCTTTACCAAAGCCACCACCAGCACCACCTCCCACTCCACCTCCCTTACCAATCCCACCACCAATGCCGCCACCCTTGCCAAAGCCACCACCAACACCACCACCAGCTCCTCCCCCATACCCACCTCCAAATCCACCACCACCTCCACCACCGCCTCCACCACCACCTCCAAATCCGCCTCCATCCCCAATATTTACAAACTTTTCTTTCTCATTCTTACCCACACTCACTACATTCCTAGCAATCACATTCACTGTAAGAACATGAAGACAGAGTAAGCATAACAGAGCAACTGATCTCCTAGTGCCACGACCCATCTCAAATGTATTTAGGAGTACTTTTAACTCCCTAGCTCTTGATGATAGCTTTACTGGCACGAGGATTTTTATACTAGATGGAACCCATTGCCTTTGCATTTAATGGGTCTCAACCACTAACCGATCGCCACATAAATGCACGAATGCACCCCCTACAATTACCATCACGCTTTTGGTGCGCGCATTTGTCTTTTACAGCTAAACCACTTCTTGCCACTGCCATTCACATAAAGAAAACCCTAACGACGTGCAAATCTATAGGCGCGCGCAACTCTCACATGCATCCACTTGCTGCCCACATGACTAGGGCTTCCCATCTTTAGGCTCTTCCTACTAGTACGTACGTGCATGAACTCTCAAGTGATCTAATCAAAAGTATACTGAAACAGCTTGGATCTGGTTTCCTTTGGCTGAAGATCAGGTATGGTTTACATCACCATTTTCCATTCTAGCTAGGTGGTTATTTACCACATGCATAAGAAAAAGATAGCTACTAGTACTACCTTATTCATACGCAGCCGACATTTTCGTCTGATAATCCTTGCATCTCTATATTGGTTAAAACTTATCTTAGAATTATGCTCATGATCATACATATATATATATATATATATTGGTAATCAAAAAAAAAAATGTTGCGTAATCTTGAGCGCTGTGAATCTCAAACTGGCACAGACGGGCCGGGAGACGGTACGGTGCTACTGCACCCAATTAGAAGTGCACAGAAAATGGTTCGCTAGATTACAGTGTCACACGGGAATGATCTGGACAGTCGGATGAGCATGCATGCATGTACGACGTAGTCCTCGAGCATGATGGACCCAAAGTTTGCTAGCTAAATCTAGACCAGATTATTAAAGTCATCATCTTGTCATGAGGACCACGCACCATGCATGATCATGATAAACACAGTATTCAGTAGCAGCTAGAATTAATAGTCCAGGCCAGGATATTATATAATTGATACTTATATCAAGCCCTTCATTGCTCTAAATGATCGTGATTAGTTGAATAACTTAAACTAAACATTGCATGCATGATATATATATAGAAGCTTGTTATTGATGTATTTATACAGCAGACAAAATATGTCAAATTAATGCCTCAAACTAATAGATCGAGTTCGTTTTTAGAGGCACTAATTACATGAAATAAAACATGTATCTCCCGCGTACGTACGACTCAAATTAGAATATGATCACTACTTTCCTTAATATTTAACTCAACTTGTTGTCGAACTATATATATATATATATATAATATATATATAAATTGTAGTTCGACAGGTTTTTTTCTCTGGTAAACAAATGCCAACTACACCAAATATAATATATTTTTTGTAACGAAAACTAGTTTTTTCAGACGAAAAGAATATTTCGTCCAAAAAACATTTCTATTGTAGTGTGCTACATATCAAGGGCTATATATAAATTTATATATAAATATATATATATCTAGTCATAAAATGCATTTTGGCATGTTGTCCAACAGCAAGGTGGTTGTAGACCAAATCTTGTATAGTCTCCAGAAAATAAAAATACATGGTCTTTAAGATTTATGGGCCGCGCGGAAAAATGCATTATATAAATATATATATATTTAATTAATATAGAGAAATCATACATATATATCATCCGGACATTTATTATAAGCAGTTTGATCTCTTGCGTACGTAACCTGCATGGGCCATCCGGCGTAACCATGAATTAGGTAGGAAAGGACGAAAATACAATAAAATTGATATATATATATATATATATTTATATAGGTGTTCATGCATGAAACTTTCAAGAGAAATTATATATGGTGACTGATTCCATGTGCTCGGTAGATGAAGATATTAATGCACGTTGAAAAACTGGGATAGCTAGCTTTGTTTTAAGTGTATTAAATTCTCATCAAATTATAGGCAATGGGTGGCTAGCTCGTCATGCATCTGAATAAAGATAGTAATTAAGAGAGCACATGAGCGGATCTCTCCACTTATATTAATTGTTGCCACCGAATTAATCATGATATACATGACTCATGTGCATGCTAGCCGCTGATAAGGTTTTAATTAAATCTTACCAATAATTTGATATGGTGGGTGAATATATAATTTCTAAGTCATGCTTGAGTAGTTTCAATCTACATGTTAATTTACACCAAAACGATCAATTTCAATCATCAAATTAATGCGTTTAATTTCTCATTTTATCTAATCATACGTATAGTACTGGTACTAGTATTACGTACACAAACAATGTTTCGTATATGTTAAATACGATACATGAACCTATTATTAGCATCATCTAAAATGTTAAGATATATACAGATCAGCCAACGTTGCTGGTGCTCTTGGTTCTCGATCGATCGCTTGCAACCTCATTTGACTGCGCAGGCAGTACATACCTAGCCTGATGATCTCCATCTTTGGCATGTTGACGCTCGGCATTTTAGTCCGGCCCCTCGATGACACCATTGCGATGACCAAGCCTACATTGCACCCATGCATGCATCATGTGTACCTAGACATTTGGGGATGAACGAGCTAGCTAGGTTACATTTAGTTAGTTCATTTTCCGTCAACTCCACCAAATTAAATTAATCTCGATAGTTTATTAATGCGAGAAACCACAATCAAGCTAGTCATGACACGAGTTCATGTTTGCCTTAACTTGGACCTTAACTCATCTTCAAAACCCTTTATGTTGTGCAAAACACCCACACATGCACCAACGATAACAAACAAATTAAAGCAACAATCAAGCAACCGCATGACATACAATTTACGCGGTTCGGCTATGTGTCTACATCTACAGAGCTGTAAAAGTTTTATTAATTTAAAGGAGATTACAATCACCCAATCTCAATTCACTCTCTAAGGCTTTTTCTCTCTCATAATATGCACTTACACTTTGCATGTTTTGTTTTCACTGAAAACTGTTCATACACATGAATAAAGTCAAAATATGACATATAAATAGAAACGGTACTAGAAACTCTAATCTGACAAAAATTGGGTCCTTCGCTCGAGCGAGGCATGTGAAGCTCGCCTCGAATGAACATCCAATCAACATTGGCTCAAGCAGTATGTTGAGCGTAGCTGAGTGATCACTAGGATTTATGTCTCACTCGAGCCCAATGTCGCGCAAGACTCGAGCGAACTCACCGGTTGAGTTTCGTTTGAGCAACAGTTGAGCGAACTGTCTATTTCTCGATTTCTTGCTTATTGACCAGTCTCCACATGACCCAACACTTAATTCATGAAACCGCTTATTTGTAATCACTTATATGTTACAAAAATAATAATTTCTTTTCAAAATAAATATATTCTCAACGTAAATAACTCATCACATATTTTTCTTGTAATCTCAATTATTTTAGACACTGATCATAATTTATCTTTGATTTGTTGAATGTACGTAACGGGAATTAACTACTTAAATCCTCCCACTGTAATCATTGTTTGTGTTTTATTAACATAATAATATCATTTGCCTAGCTTATATAAAGGAAAAATCAAGGACGTGCATTATGCAAAGACTGAAAAATTAAGTAGCCTCACGAAAGAACTGTCGGTAAAGCGAGCACTCAGTCGGTCCCAGTACACCATGGCCATGTGAAGACTGGACCAACCTATATAGACAGACAGTATTCATTTAACACCCCCACCCAACCACCCAATTATACCAAACATGAAACAACCACCCCCAAAAAAATAAATAAATAAATAAATTCCTTCATCCAGCTTGACTCTTGTTTTCTGCACAACTTCATAGGTTAATAATTGATCCCAGAATTAAAGAAAAAACAAAAACAAAAACTTGTCAGCCTGTACTATCATGTTAGCCTAATTTACAGCATTTTTTTACGGCTGAATCATTAGATTAATGTAGCTAATTATATGATTTTATTACCCAAAAAATTAATTTGTGACCATGAAATCATGTCCATATAGGACCAAATTACTCTTCGATCGAAATACATATTCTTTAGACGTTTGTATAGCTTTGATCAATATATATAACAACATCAATTGATCATCTCGTGTCGCAAATTAATTAGAGTCATAGCCTGGTTTTAATTTTAACTAATCGCGCAATCCTTATAACTAATTTTAAGATTTTCAAGAAGTTGTAGCTCATGCATGTGGTGGGGGATGTAGCTATATATCTAGCTAGCCGATCAGCTTTTAACACTTTAAGATAAAGATGCTAAAGAGTACTGTGTGCATACGAATTTCGGTTCTAAAATAGATCACATTAAATTGCCAACCCTTCTTAACTGCTTTATATTAGTCATATGAATAACTTTTAGACAAAGTTTGGGTGAAAATATGGTAAGAGTTAATCATAAAAGTAGTAAAAATTCTGTATTGTTGATGCAGTTTTTCGGCGTGGCATGATCCCAATAATACAGTCGCGGCTCATGATTGGGACTTGGGCTTTGATAAAGTGTTCGGATGCTCATCTATTAAATAAATAATAAATAAAATATTTAAATATTAATAGAAATAAAAATATAAATATTTACGTGATTTAATATAAAAACTTACATATACAAATTGTTTGAGGTTGAATCCATTATGTTTGATAATTTTATAATCTCTCGTAACCTTTTCATAGAGAAAGTAGGGTTGAGAAGAGGTTGAAAAAGATACTGCCTCTATAGAAATCTGGAAAGAGAGGATATGAGGGAAGTGTAGAGACGCGTAGATCTATAGAGACCTCCTTTTATAAGGGTATTTTTTATTTTTCAGTCTCGTTTGTTTTCAGATATGAGATGAGATGAGTTTAAAGTTAAAAAGTTAAATAAAATATTATTAAAATATATTTTTAATAATATATTTATTTTAGAATTTAAAAAAATTAAATTATTTATTTTATTTTATATGAAGATTTGAAAAAATTATAATGATGAGACATAAAATTTTCAAAATTTTTAAAATTTTAAATTTTAATCTGAAAAATAAACGAGACCGAATAATGCCAGAGTCCTACTTACTTTATTTCATTTTTACTTTTTTATATCTCATTAAACTTCTTTTGATTTTATTTCTTTTTTATAATCTTGATAATGGGCTGGACCCTAATTCATTTGATATACAACATGTGATATATCAATATATATATATATATATACATATGGTAAATATTTGATTGGTTGAGACAAAAAGTAATACTTAAAAAAAAAAAAGAGCATAACAAAATCGACAAACCTGACATGATTGGTCATGTCCAAGTGGTTTGATCGTACTTTGGAACCAGAGAGAGAGAGAGAGAGAGAGAGAGAGGAATCAGACGATGCCTATTTCTTAGACACATCAATCTGACTAATGGACCGACTTCGTACTCTGTTTGAATCATGGCAATCACTGAGCCCAATTCTTATAGAGCAATCCACATCTCATATTTTTTTTAATATTTTAATTTTTTTAAATTTATTTTTGAGTTTATTTTTTTAAAATTAATTCAATTTTTCTATTTATTATTTATATATTAAATATTTAATAAAAGAAAATAAATAATAAAACTTAAAAAAAATATAGTGTGTAAAAATTGTGTGGATAGTATAAAATTATGTAGATTTTTTCATAGTTGTAAGGCCTAACAGTGTAAAAAAATCTTCCATTTTTAGGTGCCCTTATAGGTCGTATGCATAACTTCAAAGTTAAGATAAATAAATAAAGAAAACTTCCATTTAAAAGTCTGTGTATAAAATACACCATCTATTTTATAGACATTATAAAACTGAATTTAAAAAAAAAATTAAAATTAAAATATCTTACAAATTAAGTATTGTCATGTTAATAAAATAGATGATGCATTTTGTACACCACCGACTTTCAAATAAAATAACTCAACTCATAAACAAATGAAGTTGGTCATTCAATATGTAGGAACCACTTCATGTAAAGCCCACATCATATTTTTATATCTCTTAATTGAAATCTTTAAATTCGAATAATAACGTACTTTGAGCAATTGTTTGGATTTTAAAAGGAACATATCTCGTAAAAATACATTTAAATTTAGAATAGTTTGATAAAATGGTAGCCTTTTTTTTTTTAACATTAATATTTTTTGCATTTCCTACCTACCTATGGTGTCAATGGGTCCACTTATACGCATGCAAGAATATTCGACTATAGGGTCAAATGTATATACATTTCCATCGATCCTGTTCTGGATGGGGACTGCCTGCCTAACCATGATTTACAATATTATATGCATTTTCCAGCCTGTGAGAAAGACCAGCTTGAAGGGGACACATGAGAACATGATCACCTTTACGCGTAACAAATCTCAGACTGATACGCATTTCAAGCTGTCTAATAATGTTAATCAGCAAGAAATAAATAAAAATAAATTCACAAATTTATATGTTTTTTTATCATTTGTTTAGATCTACTTTATAATGAAAATATTTTTACAATTTAACGTAGAATATCAAGTTACGTTAGTTTGTAAGCTTGTTTTTATAAAAATTTTTTTTTTTAATTGTTAAAGCATTTCTAAAAAATAAATCACAATGAGCAATAAATACTTTAACGGGTAGGATCAACCACCTTGATTAGGAAAGATAACCAATCAAAAATGTTGATTGTTTGATAACTGTTAAAAATACAAAAAAAATTATACAAAATAAACCTACAAACTGATATGACTTCATAGAATATTTTAGATCTATTCTATAATAAAAATAATTTTATAATTTAACATGTCACATCAAACTATATTATTTTATGAATTTACTTTTATCTAATTTATTTGTGACTAAAGTATTTTACTTTAAGAATTGATAGATGCTGCATATAAATCCTTGTAGACATAAAATTTAGAGATTTACCACAACAACTAATTAATATTATTTTGACTTTTTTAAAAATATAATAAATTTCACGAGACTTCCAAACAATATAGTTCGTTATTTATTAATTTTAAATGGACTTTTCAGCCATTCAAGAAAAATCATGACTCCATCACTGCCTATATATGTGTCATTCCATCATGGCATCATCCAAAAGACTTCCTTCGTATGCCACCGAGCAAATTCAATGCTGACATCTTTTATCACGAAGGAACTTGCAAGAAAATCAATGCATGTGGATTTTTTGTATTTTTTGTGTTTTTCCACGGACGGAGCTTCACAGCATCCTTAATCACCTAGGAATGATATGACCGATTGGAAATTAACTACATATATCGAATAATTCAACTATTAAAAAAAATTATAAGTATAAAGGAGAGATTTCCGAACAACCACCTACGAGTTTTCTGTCGAAATTGTTTTATATCAGTTCTGAAATGAGTTAGTGGTCAGTTTATAAATGTGAGAGAAAGTTTCAATCTTGAATTACATTTAGAGTTGAGAGAAACCTATGACCATTCAATACTGATATATCTCAAACTCAACAGTCTGAGAAAAAAAAGAATTGGATGTCTCAGTGTCTCACATGATTGTATAAGAGACTAGCAGGTTTGGAGACAAAGACAAGACATAAAATTCTTATCTCATTTCATTTCATCGTTACAAAATTTTCAAATTCTTACATAAAATATAATAAACAGTTCAACTTTTTCAAATTCTAAAACAATAATAATATTAAAAAATAATATTTTAAACTTTCATCTAAAATTAAAAATTTTCATCTCTCTCCGAACCTACCATAATACCGATCACTTTATAAATATGAAATGCTTAGAGCACTCTCAATGGCTCTTGTAAAATTTAAAAACTTTTTGTAAAATTTAAAAGTAATAGTTTAGAATACACCTCCAATGGATTATGTATTTCAAAGCTATTATTGAGGTTGCTACTGTATCTCCACTACATTTAGCTAGACACTGTAGATAAATGTATAAATTTTTTATTCATTTTTTCTCCTTCTATGCTTTCTACTTCTTTCTTCTCAACGCAAATGACTAAAACTATATAATCGAAATCCTAAGCAAATACTTGGTTGAAATGTTTTGAATACCGTACCAGATGTCGTACCGGTGAAGGCACTAGAACGAAATATTTCGGTACCGGTACCGTTTCGTGTACCGTTTCGGGATAGTCGATATATAAATAAATTATATATATAAATGTATATATATAAATTATATTTCAAAATAATAATCTATATATGAATAAATTATACATAAATACATAAATATATAAATTATAAATAGTCTAGTCTGAATTGGGGGTAAAAAAATGAGCTTATAATTTGAAAAAAATGAAAAAAAAAAAACAAGGGTCGAAATATCGGCCGATACAGACCGAAATATCGGCCGAAACTGCCGGTACCGGCCAGTATTTCGGCCGGTACGAAACAGGTAGTGTACCTGTACCGGTCCGGTGGCCAGTACGAAAAATACCGGCCGTACTAGCCGGTACGGTACGAAACTTAAAACACTGCCTGGTTCTACTCTTCAACCCAAAAAGAGGCAACGTTGCAAAGTGCCAAAAAACAACATAGCTGAAGCATCTAATTCTTGAGGTAAAATCCTAAGCTCAAATTTCTCCCTTTTCGAGTGTTTTTTTCTTGGACTGATTTGATATTTAGGATAGATTTTAGATTTTCGAGCAATTTTTTTTTCTTGGATTGATGAAATCTTTTATCTTTCAATTTTAATAAATTTAAATTAAAATTAAAATTTATTAAAATTGAGTTAAATTAAAATAAAACATAATTATCACGTTGTATATAGAGAGATATTACAAATAAAGATATCATTAATCGTTAGAAAAAATATTTGAAATAAATAAAAAATATTAAAAAGTATAATATTCAAATGATATAAAAAAATAGATAAATTGATATATGACGTATTGTAAAAATTGATATGTAAAATAAATAAAAAAAAAATTTAATGATGTACTTTAAAAACTAAGATTAAGAAATGGTCTCCTTTAGCTAAGTTGGAGGGAGTC
This sequence comes from Pterocarya stenoptera, assembly GCA_003123785.1. Lineage (NCBI taxonomy): Eukaryota > Viridiplantae > Streptophyta > Magnoliopsida > Fagales > Juglandaceae > Pterocarya > Pterocarya stenoptera. The sequence continues at coordinate 66,902 of QEOT01000284.1, forward strand.
CCTGCTTGCACACTTGCTAAACAGGCTTGAGTACTCAAAAAAAAGTACACCGAACATTCCCTCCTAATTCGACGGTCTTCTTCGCTTTAGGATTTGTGCCCTGGCATGTCCCATTAAAGTATGGAGGAGGCAGGAAGGTAGCTGACCATGACCTGAGTCATGTGGTAAATGTCAGATATTTGCCTTTTCACCGATGTGTATGGTGCAGCTTTTTATGTGGTATGTCATCTTTCCAAGTGGGGTCCACCGCTACCTAGATATAACATACATAACATCTCCACCAATTAATTAGTCTGCCTAGTGCCTACGAAATCGTATTGGATCGATCCAAGAAGTGAGACTTCATGCATTTATATGCAAGAGTTCTTGCTGGAAACTGATCGAGATGGTCTTCAAATACCAGAGAAATACCATTCAAACATCTACTGCTTTGTCTACACACTTTTTCCATTTCCTGGATTAAGTTCGTAGTTTGCAAAACTAGTCCAAACTTTTGTCGGGTGAGTGAAAATCCGAGCGCAAATTAAGAGTTGGCTTGGCTAATTAATTTGCCAATATATGTCATGTTAACTTGCATTGAGTTATTAGATAATCCAGATTTTGATACCACATTATGATAAGCGATAAGGGTTAGATGATGTATAAGATTTTATGTTACTTGAGAATGATCATTATCATTCTAATTGTATCAACAGAAACTCTAATTGTATCATTTACTAGTCTTTTTGAAATATAGATCATACCGTTTGTGTCTTTTATTAGGACATTATAATTGATATCAAAACTTATCTCAGCTAGAAATGTAGGACTTAAGTTATATCACCTACAATGGATTAGCTTGACAAGAATGTCGAGATTATAATTAGAGAAATTATAATACCCAATTCTGAAAAAGAGAAGTGGTGTATAGGATCTCACATTACATAGGAATGATAAGTTTTTGCTCTTTATACTATTTCAATGGAGTTTCAAATATATCATTGACTAGTATTTTCGGAGTATAGACTACGTGACTTAAGTCTTCCATTAAAGAGTTATAAAGATACCAAAAAAAAAAATAATAATAAAGGCTTTGGCATTGAGTTTTAAATTCCAAAAAGAGTTTTGAACATGTGAGCTTTAATTTTGAGCATGGGCATTGTCTTATCTCTGCATGGTTCTCCATCTTTATAAATATATATACATATATATATATATATATATTCATTTGCAAGAAACTGAAGAAGACTAATTAACTCCCCTTCTTAGACTTAGGAACAAGAAGTGCATGCTTTGGCCATGTTGAAACCCTAGCTCGTAAAGTTACTCGATATTGCTGTTCTTCAATCTCTCCCTATTAGCACACTGGCCAAGTGATCAGCAACTCACCTTGAAAAGAAGAGTTGCAAGTAACTGATCAATGATCAACGCGCGACGTCTTTGGCTAGAGGAAAAGCTAGGGTCCAAAGTAAAAAAAAAAAGAATTATGATATTAATCATGCAGCGTTTTTTTTACAATCTGAAAATCTGTCATGTATGTGACTCAAAATCCACCCAACATGTAACTGATCATGAAATAGATCGAAGTCTTACGTATCCACCCAAGATCAACCTCCATAATTCATTTAATTTTTTTTTTTCTAAAGAAGGAAAGTACTTTTGAAGTAATTCTAAATTATACCCCTATTATATTGATTCCGAAAAAAAGGAATTTCCCAATTCTCTTCAACAGTATTTTTGCTCTATGATCAGCTTGTCAAATATTCGCTAGAATTAAAATGATCTCCAAAACTTTTGCAAACAGCCTCAGAGCTGTATACTCCCTACATTGATAATAAATAGACAAATCTCATATAAGTATTTGTAAAATTGTAGACCTCACTTTAAAAAAATATAAAAAAAATATTTTTTTTTAGTGGAACCTACTTTTTTTTATAAAATATTTTCACAGAACTTATCTATTTAGGACTTGAACTTAACATTACTCTTCATAAAAAAAAAATGTTGAGTGTTAATATAAATCTACTATTTATATTAAAAAAAACCATTTTTAATTGTAGACACTAAAATTATATCTAACATTATTTTTTTTTTAATGATAAAAGATTTTTAGAACTGAATTTTCATTTTAGAAACTCAAATAGTGAAAAAATAAAAATATAATTGAAACAATTTATCTTATGCACGATCTCAATTGTTTGATATTAAAATACAGGATCAACTTTAGATATCAATTGCCAAGCTCCTAAAAACAACTTTAGATATTAATTAAAGGATAAAAGTGACAATGTTTATTAGAATGGAGGATAATTTTGAAAAAACGATATTGCATATCGTAGATGTGGAGCTTGCACTTCAATGGCCCTCCCTCCAAATGGAGAAAATCGGTGGACTAAGATTGTAACACGTGTCAGATTCTGAGATTAAAGTCTTAGAAAAGACCTTGGATCATGATTTGTTGCGTCACCCACCGTCCCAGGATTCTTTTATTTTCTTGTCCACACACGTACACATCCAACACCTCTCAACCTAAATGACCATATTCTCCTCCATATGTTTTCTTTTTCACAAACTTAACCGTCCGCGGGGAAGAGAATCGGACCCTACTAACTACTAATCTACGATTCTACCACATGTCGGATTTGGTGTTCACACACCGAAATCTTGAAAATATGCACATATATATATATAAAATATTTTAACCATAATTAAATTTTATAAAAACAAATTTATAAATTAATGTAACTCAATACGATATATAAGATTATAAAGTTAATTTATTATAATTAAAATAGATATCAGATATCAGATATATGAAATCATGTCAATTTAAAATTTTATTTTATGAGATTTTTTGTGAATGTAATAATTTTTTAAAAAATAATTAAAAATATAACATAAATGATGACAATAGAGAATGAAGATATTTAACTTAAATATCAAATTGGTAAGTATTAAAATTGGTAGTTTGTAGGGAGAAGAGTTGAGTGTAACTTTTCATAATTGTTAATCTCTACACCATGGTTATTGTGAGGTACTTATACTTACAATAATTACATTTTGGCAGTTTATTTGCGAAAATTTATGTATAATTATAGGAGAGTTGATTCTACTTCTTTATTTTTTTAAGGATCCTTTATAATATTTTTATTACTTATTTTCTCTTTTAATTTTTTTTAGGATCTTGGATTTGGGATTTTAGTTGTAACCCCCATGATCCCTTTATATACAGTATTCTTCTGTCATAACTGAGGTTATCAATAAAATTGGAATATCGTTTTCTTTCTATAAAAAGAAGTATCTAAAATGAAAAATATTATTTGCACTTGTAATTTTTACTTACATAACAATACGTACTGAGGTAGCAGCTGTTGATATACTAAAAATTTTAAAATTCAAAATTCAAAATTTGAATTTAAAAATAAAACTAATAAAATAGATATTGTACGTGAAATTGTAAATAGATATAGCACTACTCATATTTGACCATATTGGAAGGAGTACTTGCTCATGGCCATTGTGAAGGAATCTTTGATGAAAGAGATACATACTACATCAGTTACATTTATATGTAAAAGGTTAAGATTGAAGATATAACTCATGGTCTTAGACTTTTAGGCGAGGTTTGGATACAGAGTTAAGATGGCTTCATTTCAACTCTATTTATATGGCAAGATAATCTTTGTAACCAAACGCTATGTGCGAGCGTTTCACCTATTTTCACTAACGAACATATTAACATCTTTTTGGCTTTCCTTTTCAGATGAAATCAACTTTTTCAATTTGGCTTAGTAACTTTGAACCCACCCACTCTCCGTGCCTCACAGTGCATCCAAGGCTTTTGTCGCTAGACCCTAGCTCGTACCTCAAAATACATAATTGTTAATGTTGACCTATTTATTTTAATGGGATTGGAAAGTCAATAACAAACAAAGTTATTTAATTTATAATACATAATTATTATGTCTATTTCTTATAATAGACATTTTCGATATTTTATAATTACGGCTTCGTTGGATTGATAAAATTTTAATGTAAATAATAATTTATTAATGCAAAGAATAATTTATTAATGTAAAGAATAATTTTTGAATGCAAAGAATAATTTTTGAATGCAAAAAAAAAAGAAAAATATATCAAATTACATAAGGCTTTAAAATACGAAAATGCAAAGAATAATTTATTATAATAAATTTGTAAAATTATTTTATATTAATTAAGTGGCAAGTGTTACCATTTTTTGGTTATATATTTTATTATTTACCAATTATCCATTAAATTTTATTTAAAGCAATACTTAAATTATTACAAATACTATGCAATCATTGGTGGGACTCACAACTCTCAAATTTCTAAAAAGTTAAAACCATATCATCTCACTTCTAATCCAAACACATATAAAATCATCTCATCTCAACTCAACAATCTCATTACTATTCACGAACCATCTCAACTCATTTTATCTCAACTCATTATCTAAACCCCACCTCAAAGTTTCAACTGGCAATTCTCTTTTATTTTTGAGACACTACAAAATATCATTACAACTTATACCAGTTTACTCTCCAACACCATACACTAGTGATGTGGCAAATCCCGTTTCTTAAAAACAGTCTAATGAATCTCTCTCCATCTTCTCCCCCCTCCCAAAACCACTACCTTACCGACTTTCCTCTCCCCCTCCCTCATTTCTTTGCTCTCACCCTTCCCTTTGCCGAATCCCTCTTCTCCTCCTAAAACCGGAGCTCAGTCACTCAAGAGAGACAAAACAAGCTCCGAGTTTTCATTACCCAAAAAAGAGAAAAATCGATTGGTTCAAGCTTTACCCAGAAGAGAACACTACTGACACTATTAGCGTAAAGTTTTCATCTTTATCACGCTTAGAGCTTTTTACTTAAAATAAAGTAGTGGGAACTAAGAAATAAGCATGCTTTACCATCTATGAGTCTCTGCTCATAGTAAATCTCAATTCAATGGCATTGAAAAGAAAAGAAACTTCTCTATGTTTTGTGGCTTTCCTTTGTTTTTGGGCTTCTGCATATCGATTACTTTCTCCGAAAGGTGTAAACCTTCTTTCCCAAATAGAAGCTTTTCTTTGCTCAATTCGAATTTATACTAAAGTAAGTTTAGCTATTGACAATTGGGTCTTTACTTCTTTCTACTCCTCATGCTGTTCTTGATGACTGATGAATGATGTTTATTTCTTTTCTTCGAAAAAAGTATAGAAAAGCTATCAAAGAACAAGTTTGTATACTTTTAAGATAGAAGAGGGAGAGAACTCGTAAAGACTTGAAGCAAAGTAAATAAAAATCTTGCTATCTTCTAAAACAAATAGACATGCTCCAAAGAGGGAGAGATAAGGGGATATGGAAGAGAGAGATGTGCTGTTAAGCAAAAGGAGGAAGCTTTAAAACAAAAACAAATCCAGAAAGGCAAGGAATAGAAAAGGAGGGGGATTAAGTCCGAAGTTCCTTGAGGGAATAGAAAAGGAGGTAGTGATTCTTAAAGAATCGTTTTAAAAAATGAAAAAAATAAAAAAACCCTACTTAGTCAAGGTGTGTGGTGTTAGAGACTTAAGTGGCCTAAGAGTAGAATTATTCATATTGATTTGTTCCATGCCATGCCATGCTAAATTTTATTAAATTATTCAACTAAAATTGTAGCGGATTATGTTGTTAAGAAAATTATAAACTCAATAAGCGAAATAATAAGAGGAAATCCAAGGTGAAAAGTTTTAACAGTTTAAACAGTAATTCTACTTTTAATTTTAATATTTATTATATAACGATTGATATAGATTTTAATAAGGGTGCGGGCCGGGCAGGGTTGCCCCCATCTTGCCCCTTGGCCCCACATGGGCGAGGGGTGGTTTTGCACCCTATTAATCCCCGCATCACGGGGGTGGACCCCTCATCCGTCCACTATCACTTACGGCTGTGAGTTGTCTTAGCTGAAAACAAAATACACATAAAAAAAAATTCAAATTCACAATAAAATTACAAAACCATCTCAAATCCACAATAATACACATCAAAAATCAAAACTAGCAACCATATCAGGCTAAAAACAACTAGCAATTTGAGGATCTATGGAAAGAAAAAAAAATAAACATTTTCCTTGAGTCCAAGCCACTAGAGAGGAAAGAGAAGAGAGAGGGATGAAGAGAGAAGATAGTCTATAGAGACGTGAGCCGCGCTGCCACCTGTTTTGGTGTTCGTTTTTATTTTTATAAAAAACTTTCGTTACCAAAACGACATTGTTTTAGTAATGAAATCTTTTATATATATATATAAATGATTTTGGCTAGGCTTAGGCCCAACCTGGGGTGGGGTGCGGACGGGTTACTCTCACCGCTTAGGCAGGGGCAAAACAGACGGGGTCGGGGTGGCAAGGGCAGATCTAGCCTGGCCTCCCACCCCTACATTTTAATAATTTCATATGTTAAATAGTTAATGGAAAGACTAATAACAACTAACATGATAGATTAGTTGATGTGATTCAACAAAATTAAGAACAATATTTATTTAAGAAAAATAGTTTGTCTCTTGGACTTGGCCGTTAATATATTTTTAAAATTTTTTAAGTGTTTAATTTGTAATATTTTTTTTAAAATATTTAAAAAAAAGGCAGAATCCCTAGCGATCACACCCAACTATAAGTGCTTGGCCGCACAGTAGAATGATCATCTCTTTAAATTGACTAATTATTAGATAACTATAGAATACAACACGTGATACTGTTATTATATTGCATGATAGATATAATTAAAAATGTTAGTTTTTTATAAATGAATTTAAAATTGGACTATGACATCAAGTGAATTTGAAAAGAATATTTAATAATTTTGCATTGAAATAATAAAGGAAAACTCTGCTTTCATTGATGATATCTAACGAATTTTTATATCAAATTGCTTTTTATTTATTTATTTTTAATGATTAAAGTAGTATGTTTTAATGGATTTATAATTTTTTTATTTTTAAAAATATTTAAATAAATTTAAAAAAAATTTACAAAAAATAGTTCCACTAATAAATAAAAAGTCCCTAGAGATTCTCTTGATAGCCATAGCACTCCTAAAAACTTTTCTACATTTATTTTCTAAAGAATTTAAAAGAAAATAGAAGGGCAATTTAGTGATTGCGGGGAAGGTAATGGCAACGTAGAGAATCCTACGAAGAAGAGGGGTATGTTCAAAAGAAGCAGGCATTTAAATAGATAGGAACCAGGCCACGCCGTTTGCTCATTCCCTCTATATATCCCTCACCAACGATAGACCTTTTTCTTCTTCCTCCTCCTCCTCTTCTTCCTCCGCTCTTTCATCTTCAATCCCTGTCTCGCACGCAGAGACCCACACTGACTCCCTCGCGAGGCCTACGCCTGGCTTGCTAGCACCGTCTCTCAGTCCACCTTCCTTACGCCGGAGATCCCTTCCCTCCTGCCTTCCGCCATCTCTCTTGTGATCCAATTTATACCCACCCGCCGCACCTTTCGTCCTTTTATCTTGTCCTTTTCTGACATTTTCTATTTCTTTTTTTTATATTATTATTTTACCATTTTACTCCAACCGAAGCAACCTGTTTAGCCTGTTTTGTCACTTTTTTTTTAAAATCCCTCTCCTCTGCTTACAAAACTGATTTGACACTTTCACCCCAACTTGATTTTACGCTATTGGCCTTCCAAAACAGAAGTAGGTTGACGATTTTGTTTCCCTAGAAAGCAGCTTTACGCTTTTGCCCCTCAGTTTGTGAAATTTTCTAGGTGCTGACGTGGTATGATTTGAGGGCATAGGATGAGTTATCACGCCCAGCGGATTTTGACGCCTGGGGCGTCAAGAAAGCGTAAGGAGAGAGAGGTCTTGTACTCCGTGAAGCCGTCGGCTCCAGCTACGGCGCCGGCGGCTTCGAAGCCAGGAGAGCCGCTATCGTCGAATCGACTTTTAGCCGGGTACATGGCGTACGAATTCCTCAAGAAGGGTACCCTATTCGGGCAGAAGTTCGACCCGGCACGAGCCGAAGCGGTGCCGCTGGCGAGTTCGTCGGCGGAGTCGAAGAGGTGGAAGCCGGTAGCTGAGGCTGCGGCGGCGAGCGTGAAGAAGGAGCATCAAAGTTACGCTGAGGTGGCGAGCATACTGAAGACGGATGGGGCCCACATTCCTGGAGTTGTCAACCCTACGCAACTCGCTAGGTGGATTCAGATGTGACCCCAACGAAGATTCACACGTCATCCTTAATTGGTCCACGTCAGAGGAGGTTAAACCCCCATGGGCGCGTGAATTTTCAGTCCGTTTTACTCCCTCGCCCACTCTCCTCCTCGTCTCCTCTTCAGTCTAGAAGGTCGGAACGTTGTTAGAAAAACCCGACCTCTCTCTCTCTCTCTCTCCCTGTTGTGTGCTGTTGTATATTTAATTTCAAATTAAACTGCATGTGTAACTTTGGAGGGAAAACTATGAGATCGAAAATGCGCGCGCGCGCGCGTGTTGTGTTATATCATGCCCTTTTGTTTTGTTTTGGTTTGATGACATGTTGCTTTATCACGTATACATGAATGTTGGCGTGCATAATGACTTTGTATAACTAGCGCTTGAGAATCATCAGCTCAGCTAGCTGATCATGAAAAAGCTATATATATATATTGAGATATATGGCATGGGAATGAAGATTGAAGATGGGCGAGTAGCTTGATCGAGTAAATACAAGCCAATGGTATGCCCGCTTATGTATTTATATATGGGCATGCATATATGCATGTCTTTTGTACTTCATGGTTGGTGAGTGTACGTATCGATCAATACATACATATATGTTTGTATATATCACTGTATGCTTTATGTGCAGTAGGTTTGCGCGCATGTGATCAAGACGATCATGATGTGGTGGAGCTTGGCAGTTGAAGCTGGATCAAATCATGTTGTTTGTGTGGGAACGAGTTGGGTTAATGGTATACATGCATGCAGGATACATACATGCAGGCAGGATACATACATGCATGCATGGTTAGATTCCAAGTGAGCACTTTGGAGCATGATCTGATCTTGGGTCTGGGTTTTGATGTTGTCGAGGCTAGCTGACCAGTTTCGGATGCATGCCATCGGTGAAACTAATGATGATTTGCATTTTTCAAATGAATTAGCCTTCGCATGCACCGATCCTTATATACCCTTTCACTTTTTAAGAGTACTATACTGGCCAGTTATCTATGGCATTATGTGAGGACACTGAGGTTGTCTTCCATGCATCTGTACTGTTTTTTCTGTTCTTGGAATTAGGGCATGCTGCATGTTGCTGGAGTTAATTATATAATGGGATCATGTTTGTGCTACATTTTCCTTCAAGTCTTGTACGTCAAAGTTAACAAAATCATCCCCATTAACAAAATCATCCGCGCGAGAATGAGGCTTACTTTTCCAAACCCATTATTTCTCGTGATGATCACATGATCCAAGTACGTACGTAATTGATTGTCCAAATATTTTATATATATATATATATTTATATAAACATCTGATGAATATATAGATTTCGGATATAATTTCCTTCTGGATAAGGTACAATATTTCAGATGTTGCTTTCTGATGTTTAATAAAAATTCAAATTAATGACTCGCCATTTCTTGTCACATATATAAGCTTTCTTGATCATGAGGTTCTCTTTCGTTTGTCCATTCTCATAACAACATCCCGACCCCACTTCACAAAAATAGGTAAAATTAACTTTGTCCAATTAAAGAATGGTTTGTATTTGTGACGTTTGTCGAACAAACAAACAAACGAATTAACAAACAAACAAATAAAATGTTAATTTTACAAGTACTTACGACGTTTGTTCCCCCTTGCATGATCATCGATCTGTTTTCATGGCAATCATAACCTTAATTGCTTTAGATGATGATCATGAGTTTCTGTGTTTGGGAGTGGTCGTACGGATATGAGGATTTGTGGTTTAATTTGCAGTAGTACTGTTGCAAACATACGAGTATTTTCATGATTATTATGGTTTTAATTAACGATAATTTTATATATTATACTAGATATATATATAGATTCTCTTTATTTTCACAAGCTAGGATGATTTTCCTACCGTCATGTATGTAATCATATATATAGGGTCCCACCAACTTTCTCGAATTCTTCGTATGATGTATCTTTAAGTTAAGGTCACGAATAATAGACTAGTAGAGAACCTTTACTTATATATTCACAGCTTTCTAATTTAATTTGCTAAATGATCATGTTAATGTTCATGCATTAATTAATCTGTCTCTTGTTTGAAACGGCAGCAAGAAAAATCCAAAGGACTAGCTCCAACTGACAGCTAACGAGCAGTACTCTTCTGGTGTACGTAACTTGCATTGCAAATGCTACTAATTGGGTTGTGCTTGAGACAGAAATCACTGGTTTACTGACTAACCAATGTATTTTCAAGCTGCTTTCGATGATTAGCCTTAATCATGTGAATCATTATGTCGGGAACTTGGTTGTATTATTATGCGTCCTCTGCGGACTTGCCAATGTTACTAAACTAAAGAATTCTTCTTCCCTACTGGTTTTTCTTGTTCATCATCCTCTTTATCTTTAGACACGATATCGAAATCACAATATAATATAAAAAAGGAAAGCATTCTTCTTCTTCTTATAGGCTTAGGAGTATATAGAAGAAGATAGGGTAATAAAAGTGTAGATTTTCCTCTCGCCTCATCCTCGTCTAAGCTGGGAATGGTGAGAGCATTCGCCATTCCCTTCCTTTCTGTTTCCATGGATCCCAATGCCTTTCTTAATAGTCATTGCAGTGCAATTAACAACTTGCATAAGTAAATTAGTAGACTAAAATGCTGATGATTGTTTCAGATACAAGAACAGTATCCGTGGATTTCGAGTAGTTTACCTCTGAAATATGGGGGCATTACAATCCATAAAGAGAGGGATTCAATTTAGCTTTATTATTGCTACTTTATCTCCTAAATGGGCAATCATCCCAATGTTGCACTGATCATATGTCTTTGCTGTAAATAATATACCTAATAACACAAGTTTAAATAGCATTGGAGCACAAGTGGAAACTTCAATAAAGCTACAAACAAGCGGATTCTAGAAAGGAACCATAAGGGGCGCATTTCATTAGAGGAAGACGGAGGAGAAAAGGAGAAACTGAGGAAGAAGGTTTCTCTGTTCTAGGCCTTCTTATTTGTAACAGATCTTGCTTTCAGATTCAGAAAGATTGCCCTGGCGTTAACAAGCAGAGTAAGAGTGGGTTAGTACTTAACAATCCATGCATAATTAAATTAACTACAACTGACAATAAAATACTATTGCATGTTGCTAATTGCACGTGTGAATAGACGAATAATACTACAAATTAGTCAAGGTCCATCTCGTTATTACAACTATATTTTTTCATTTCAGAGACCAGAAGCAACATGCAAATTATTACTGGGATCTTGGTTGTTCTTAACAAAATGGCTATTCCTCAAGTCTCTGGAACTGAGAGAAAACAACATTAACATTTATATCACATTTTTGGTCATGCCAGCAGGAATCTAAAGGAGATAGCAGAATTTCATTTGTTTGCTGCATATCTTCCAACAAAAATTCATACCAACGTAATTTTTGTCTCTCTGTTTGACTTAAATTTGGTAAAGAAAAATGCCCTTTAGGGTTTAGCCACTTTTAGAAACAGACAGATCTTAGGCTCGGTAAGACTAGAAAATGATAGCATCCCATGACCCCTGTGGTGTGGGTGCTTTGTTTAGCACCCTGCAAAACAGGTCAGATTAGGGCAGCTCCTTTGAACATGGGATTATTCGCTGACGACTTTTGTATGTGTGAGTGTATAGAGTGGGTAGCGGTCAGAGACTTGTTAATGATCTGTTTTTTTGAGGAGCGACGGTATCAAGGAGAAGAGAAAAAACACCATTACTTTAGTATTGAGGTCTGTTCCGGCCCTAAGTAAAACTTTCTAGTGTAATCTACTAATCCGCTGTCTTGCCCACAGTATGCTACAATTTATTAAGGTCTGTTCCCACCCTAAGTAAAACAGATGCCACCATCCACCTGATGTAGATTGGAAACAGTTGGTTCTCTCAAGGGGCACCCCCCAGTAATATTCCCTTCCATCTGCACCTGGCAACTTTTGAAAAATAACCGTTGGCCAAATTTGGCTGAATTGATTATGAAGATTTTGATAAGGCATTATCCCATATGAGACAATAAGACTCTTGGGGAGTACAAGTGTGAATTCTAGAGGTTGCTGGCCATAGAAGGTATCGATCAACCATTTCCTATACAGACTTAAGGAGAACATTGCTGCAGAAGTTCATACGTTTAGGCCAAAGGCCTGGTAGGAAATAATTGGGATGGTTCAAATGATGGAAAACTTCCACTTTCAAAGGTGAGCTCCATGGCTTGTCATCCCAACTATGGCACCGATTTCTGCCAACCGCCAAACAACCGCTTATTTTGTAAAGGAAGTTCCATGGATGAAAAGCAATTAGGTTAAATAAGGTTTGTGCTTCAACTGCAATGAATGTAACATTATATGATATAGGTGTTAGATTCTTCAATTGCTCCTTATTGAGAATGCTCATTCTGTAGAAATCGGTATAGCCTCTATGGACCTTGGTGCTATGGATGAGCTCTCCAGCCATTTTCTAAATTTGAACCTTGAGTACAAGCTTCATTTTAAGAGGAGGAGGGGATGTGTTTGGCTTTGTAAAAGGGGGAAATGAGGATATAAGTAGTGGATAGTTGCCCATGCGATCTGTTAGGTGTAAGTGCTCTGTTTTGTGTCCTCAAACCAGGGCAGATTACAGCACCTCTGTGGGGTGCTTTTGAATGTGGGATTGTGTGTGTGCGTGTGGAATAGAGCACGCCCTTAGGATAGAGTAGTGGATAGTTTGCATGTTGTGTGTCGGGGTGAGGACCACAATTTTCCAAATGAATTAGTAAGATTACGATTTAAAAAGTACACGATTTCAAGTGGTTTCAATCTCTATTCAATGAAAAATAATTGTCGCACACTGTGAACCGACTGTTCTTCCAATCCACTTTGGGCAGGAGAAAATAAGAGTTAACAACAGAACGTATAGTACTTACCAAAACTATACCAACAGAGTGTAAGGTGATACCTTTTCCTTTTCTAGTTTAAACAGTCATTTGCTTTTCTCTAATAATAAGTTTTCAAGTAAGAGGGTAACAGGTTCCTATTTTTTCCTTCAATTCCAGAACTACAACCCATATAAGGAATATGTGCTGGTTCAGAGCAGATATAATAGCAATATGAAACTTCATCATGCGCTTGCTCTTTTAAATAGGAAATGGTTTCTCTTATTAGTAGTATTAAACATAATTGACCAGGTGCAACGTGGTCTTCCTTTGCACTTTCTGCAATATATTCAGTTGCTCTACTTATAAAAAAAAAGAGGAAAAAGCTACTATCAGATTTCTTTCTTTAGTCCATTATGTAATTCATTGAGTCCAGAATTAAGATGCCTCAAAAGTGATGTATGATGTGTCAATCTATTGCTTCAATCCGTGTGAAGATCCATTGAAAAATTAATATATGTAACTCATTCACATATTGGTTTATACTTGCACAAGAGCTTAGCACAGACAACAGAAGATAAATAATAGCACACGAAGTTAAAAGATATGTTCATACCAGCATGAGGCGACAAAGCTGTGAAATATGACACGGAATTGCAAAGGCATGTATTGGTAATTCACCCAACCAACTATAGGCCAAAACTGCAAGCCACAAGTATCAAAGCTTTGGTGATGCCAATGTAACAAGTTGGCTTCCTAGTCAAACAACGAAATATGGTTCAACATACCTTCCATGCCGTCAACTGAATAGAGGGGTAGTCCTTTCGAACTTTATTCTTTACTAAACCAAACGGTCTTCCTGCAATACCAGACTATATCATTAATTTTTAAAGAACAAAGTAATCTTTCTCCTTCAAGTTTAAGAAGGTGTTTCTTGACTCTGAATTCTTTGGCATAGTAATTCTTCCAGGAATGTCAAAATCAGCCAGGCTCTTTTTAGAGCAAAAGTTCTTCTGTGAACTGGTAAAGGTCTAAATGCCAAAAGAAAACAATAAATGTCATCCAACATGAAACTTATTCCCAGTCATGAAGTGTCTTCTCTAGATTCTAGAAGGTAAACTTTAGCTCCCCAATTCCCCCATCAGTGCTAAGTAAGCCTTTTAGGGCTTGATGGTTTGAACATTGGCATGACACCCTCTCTCCAGGCCACCCCAAATCCCACCAAGCCACACACACAGAGAACATATGTATTTAATCACAACCTATGTTTTGGAAGTAGTACTATGTATCTTATCTTTTCTCTTTTGTCAGGAATGTGAAGACAGTCACATGGAAAAAAAAGCAAGAATCTAAAGCATTTTGGAATATTTTAACTTCAACAACTGACAACTACATCCATCATCTCTAATAACATTAGAGCTGGTGATAAGACAAGAACGTACAAATTAAACAAAGTCATAGCAGAAATAACAATTGATGGCACTCGTCCAATAAAATTTACATATTACTAATGACTAAAATGCATTAAATGGTACACATCACAAACCTTCGACTACCAAACCATAGTACATCATGAAGAAAAAGTTGTTCCAAGGGGAAGAGGTTAACTGTTCCAATAACACCTAATAATAGAACACCGCCCATCAATACTTGAACAGAAAATTGATTATAGGTTAGAGAAGAACAAAAGGCCCAGTTTAATAACTTCAAAATTGCTTCAATCGTGCATTAGACTGATAATCAGCAAACAAAGAACATGACCAATAGCAAACCTTTACCTTCTTCACAACAGTTTTGTTGTCCTTCTTCCCTTTGAAAATTATATCCATTAACTTGTGAAGGAAGTGCCCAAAAGGTCCTCCATATGCAAACCCATAGAGCTGCGAAAGAGTTTTAAGTTTTCAGCAAGTAAACACAAACAGTACCAAAATATAACAACTGACTCACAATTTGTAAATACAACACCAACTAATTTTCAATTTGGCTGCTGAGAAAAGGGGAAATATATTAGAGACGTCATATTTGGAGACTCGATGATAGTTGACTGATCAAAAGACAAGTCCTTAACCGGGCATAAATGCCTGATTTAATCAATCCATGGAAAAGAAAGAAAAAACAAAAAAAACAAGACTAAAAGCTACTGTTCGGTCCACTTTCAGAATAAAAAGTGAAGAGTTTGATCCATGCCATACGAGCTTACCATTAAGTGAAAACAAATTAAAGACGATATTATCAAAGTTACCATACCATGATAAGAAGTAATCTTTTCAATTGAAGCTTCTTGATCCCAGAAATCTTTTGGGCAATTGCATCACTACACCCGGCTAAAACCCCGGCTGTGATTGCCTGAAAACCAAAAAACAAGAGCAAAAAGCATTATCTCTAACAACATCGAACTTCTTTAAAAAGCCCTCCAACTAATAATATCTAACAAAAGGCGAAAAAAAAAACAGAGAAACGGATAGAAACTTTAAAGAGCACATAGCTTAGTTAAAAAGAAGGGGTTTCAATCCAGAATGAAAGAAACCTTGGTTTTGAGAGGGTGGAGTTGAAGCTGAAGGAGATATTTCCTCCAAGCCACGTTAATAATATCAGACATGGTGTGTGATCAACCTCTCAACTCAACCGTAACTCTCTCTTAGTTCGTCTCTGTCTCAATGAGTACAAGGGCTTTCAGACTTGGACACAAATCGAGAGTGAGAGCTTTGACCGAGCATAGAACTGGAAATAGGATTCGAAAGTGATTGGGGATTATATAATTGAAAAGATTAGGTGATGTTGGAAAGTTGCGAAGTGTCAGACTTCAAAACAAAATAAAAATGAAAATAAAAAGAGAAAAAGAGGAGAGCTTTTATTTTTATCTTTATCTTTATTGTTTACACTTTTTTTAAAAAAATATTCTAATAAATTAATAGTCATTTTCTAAATCAATAAATAAAAAAAAGTTAAATACAGAAGTTGTCAAAATAAATAGATAAAATAAAGCAACATTATTCTTGTTAATTAGGAAGAAGAAATATATAAATTTTAAAAAGTGATTAATACACGTCACTTTTTATAATACTTTACATAATAATATTTTAAAATGAAGGTTATTTTTATAAACTAACTTATAAAAATAACATTATTTTATCAAAATATTCTTATTTTACAACATATATTATAAAATATACTCTAAAATATATTGTGTTGATATCATTACTCTTATATTTTTGGATGACATCTTCTAAAAATCTTGTCTAGCCTATTTAATTATTTTGGAGAAGTGATATGGTGGTAAATTGATTTTATGAAAATAAATGTATAAATTAATATAATTTTATAAGATATATTAAATTTATTTTATAATAAACTTTATTTTATAATTTAATAAATCACATCTAATTATGTTAATTTACAAAATTATTTTTGTAAAAATTTTCTCATTTATAAATATGAGAATTATCTCTTAAACATGTTATCACAAGAATACAATTTTTTAAAAGTCTGATTTAAAAACTCGACATGTATTCCTTTATTAATAAAACATGAATTTATCACATAATTAAGGGACAAATGTCAATTCGAAGAAACTCTGTGATCTGCTTTTTTCTTTTTCTTTTTTTTTTTTAATTTTATTTTTTATTGAGAAAAACTGTCTTTCTATTAGCTAGCGTGTTCTCTATAAATTTGGAAAATATGTCAATTTTCTAATATAGTATTAAATATCCTGGAATAAATGTTACTATCAAAATCACAGCATTTTTTTTATTGAAATAATAATAATAATAATTATTATTACTATTATTATCAATATCACTGCATTTTCTATTAACCCATAAAGTTTTTCTATCAAAGAATAATAACCCATTTCGATACAAATGAAGGGGAGTAAAATCATATATAAGTCGTAATTTTGTTTTCGTTTTTTCAAAGTATAAGTACTTGTACGTACGTACCGCCTGAAATAATTTATTTTTTATTTTTTAGATTAAAATAATTCTTCATTTTCAGAGAGAAAATTATAAATAGTCATAATAAAATAAAAAAAGTAACATTTAAAAAGTGGGAATCAATAATACAACTTGTGTAGTGAAAAATAGGTAAGAATATGATTTTCCTTTTAAAATAAAAAGAAAAATTCATGAGGTGATAGGATTAATTAATGTTGATTCTCACTTCTCTATATGGATTTTCTGTAAATGAAATATTAGAAAGCATATATAATAAACTGTATTTATTAAAAAACGAATAAATATAATTTGTTTCTATAGATTTCTTAACCATTTTAATGCATGCATGCATGGTTGTTGGATGAACATAATTTGAAAAATATATTTTATATAATAAAAGCACTTTGACAAAATAAATCTTTAAGATCGAGGTTTTTAAAAAATAATTACAGACAAGGAAGATGTATAATGATGGAACAACATGAACTCCATTACAACTTAGATATAACTTTATATTAAAAAATAATTTTTGTACCCTAATTAAAAAACACTCTGTCAACGCAGCAGTTCAACGCAAAGGGAAAATTAACTTGATTCATACTTTGTAATTGAGTTGTAATATAATTGTTACAATTTCATTTTCCTACATTACACGAAATTTAAGTGATTATTGCTCGAAATTATATCAATTATATATTACGTGAGTATATCAAAATTTAAGTGATAATTACACGAAATATTGATTTAAACTCTTGGATGAAGATCCTTTAAAGTTTTTATTCAAATTTCATGAACTAAAAAAAAAAAAAAATACACACATAAAATGATTATTATATAATACTTACTTGAGCATCTAATATTATTTGAAAATTGAGAGTAAATGTTATAAAACCTACAGTGCCATAATATTAGCACTTGGAATTATAAGGCGAAAAATTGTAATTAGATCGATGCTGAACCCTGAGAATGTCTCTATCTGTGATGGTTCCTAGAAACAGGAACTTCTGATCGAGTTGAGAAAAACGTGCTACTTGACATGCAGAGTCGTCATCGATGATCTATTTTTTTTTAAAAGAAGAAAAAAAGCAGGACGAAATAATTAATTAACCAGGTCAAGCACTATATACTGCTCAAACAAATGCAGCTTCCTGGCACTGTAACCATGCATGATATGCATTTTCTAATTCCTTCCCGGAATGAATCCAACAACCAATTCATCATGTGTATCTCTTTGATTATTATATATTTGGTGGTTGTGGCTGTTTCAAGGAAGGCGAGACTCCTTTCTAATGGGTCCAGAATTTTGTTAGTAAAACACGTTTTACAAAGCATCCCTATACACTGCCTTTCTATTCTTCATACTCCTAAGGTGGTCTTGGCCAAGCTAAAGAATTTATTTAGCACTTTCTTCTGGGAAGTCAAAGATGGGAAACCTAAAAAGAAATGCAAGAAGTGGGATGATCTATGTAAACCTATTGCTGAGGGGGGGCATTGGGATCCGAAATTTGCGTGAGGTTCAGTCTTCATTACATTTGAAATTAGTATGGAACTTAATTAATGCAGGGTAATTCGGTTTGGGCGAAATTCCTGATTGCTAAATATGTGGGAAAAAAACACAACTTGTGTGGACTCTTCAAAAAGCTCAAACTTATGAAAGATGCTAATGAAAGTGTTTCTGACTGTCTTAAATTCGTCTAAGTGGAGGGTGCGAGATGGGAATCTCTCATTTTGGCATGACAAATGGTTAAAGGATGGTCCACTTTTTCAGAACTAGGAAAACAAAGAACTGCCGAATCTTATGCTTGCGGAATGCAAGCATGAATATGGGTGGAATGTCGATCTGTTTGACAGGCTTGTAGGCTTGGAACAATCGAAAAAAATTCTAGAGGAATTGGGAAGTGTAAAGCAAGGGAAGGATGTTCTTATTTGGTTGCCAAATACTCAAGGGAATTTCTCTACTCGCTGGGCATGAGAATGTATCTGAGCTCGTGCACCACAAATCCCCTAGAGTAATTGGTTTTGGCACCCTGCCTTACTAGAAAAAAAAATTCTTTGTTGATGTGGGAAGCTCAGAATAATTGTTTGCCGGTTGATGATCGTGTGAGACGCGCAGAGATTCCAGTGGTTTCTAAGTGTGACTGCTGTTCTCTTGGAGAATATGAGGACTTGAATCATATTCTTGCACTCGGTAATTTCGCCGAACAGGTTTGGGGCATGGTCTGTTCAGCTCTTGCTGTCCCTATGTTGGGTGGCCACACCTGGAGAGAAAGAATTGAGAGCTGGTTTCGACATGCAAAAAACACAACCCAAAGTGGACAATTATTTGGTCTTCTGCCGAGCATAATTACCTGGAGACTATGGACCCGGAGGTGCACTGCTAGAATGGAGGGTAAGATGGAACCGGTTCAATCAGTGTGGAACTCCATAAAGTATTGGGTGGCTATTGTAGGAGAAAAGCTGAAAGCATCTATAAATTTGTCTAAGAGGGACGAAAAAATTCTGCACTTGTTTAATATTCCTGTTAAGCAAAAATCATCTTCTGTTTTGTTGTTGAGATGGATGAAGTCGAAAGATGGGTGGTTTAAACTCAACGTGGATGGAAGTTCCATGGGGAATCCGGGACCGTCGAGTGTAGGAGGAGTTATCCGTGACTCCAATGGGGATTTCATTTCTAGTTTTTCTGTTAGCATAGGTACGCAGTCTAACAATGTTGCCGAGTTTCCGAGTTTACTTCAAGGCATTCGGATAGCAAGATTTCTAGGCCTGCATAATATTGAAATAGAAATGGATGGATTCGGTGATTGTGATTAATTGGATGAAGAAGAAGAGATGTGGTCTTTGGTACTTGGAAGACTATTGGGAAGAATTGATGAAGCTTCTTGATGGTCTCAACTACATTTTGTCATGTCTATAGGGAGATTAATTCTTTGGCTGATGGTTTTGCATGGCTCGGTGCCACGGGTATTAATAAAACTTGGAATAATTGTTCTAGTATTCCTTCTTCGTTGAGAGGAAATTTTCGTTTGGATAAGTTTGGTTGTCTTTATTTTAGATCTACATCCTTTGTCTAATATGGTTAGATTGTTGATGGTTTTGTCGTTGTTTTATTTTTCTAGATTTGTTTTGTTTTGATTTGGATTTGGAAGGGTGTTGAGATGCTGATTTGTAATCTTCCAAATTATTGGTTTGTTATCATGGTTTTTTCTCGGTCATATGTGAGGATTTATTAATAAATTTGGGATGGGGCCATTATGTGTGGGGCTACCGGCTCTTTTTTTTTTTAAAAGGAAACATCTCGTTATGGTGATCTGTCTCGGAAGCATTACGTTGTTCATTTCAACTAGAGAAATAATAATTGCAGTCATGAGTGCACAAGTGCCATGCAATCCCTTTTAAAAAGTAAATAAATATGAGACCTACATGATAAGAAATTAATTTTTTAATTGTGAACTCCACTCTTTTTCAAAATGATTATATGTCGCTTGTACACTCCACGACTGTATGTATCATTACTCTTTCAACTATAAGGTGCAGTTTGGATAGTAAGATGAGATGAAATGATTTTAGATAAAAGTTGAAAGTTAAATAAAATATTATTAGAATATTATTTCTTAATATTATTATTATTTTGAGATTAAAAAAAATAGAATTGTTTATTATATTTTATACGAGAATTTGAAAAAGTTGTAATGATGAGATCTGGGATGAGATACTTTTATTATTCAAACCGAATCTAAATAAATAAAGAAATAAAAAGTCATTGAGATTAAAATCTAAATCTTATTAAAAAATATAATATAATATAATACTCTTTCAAGTTATTGTATAAATTGACCCGATAAAGTCCACACATGAACGAGTTATAGAGTTTATTTCTAGAAGTAGATGTGGTGTTTCCTTGGTGCACTTTCTTCGAATGCAATAACATATATTTCAACGGGAAGAAGCTGTATTATGAACAGTATCCACAATACCCTTTAATCACCTCTCTGTTCGCATGGGGCCGGAGAGATCTAGTACTGTAGATCCAAGGTGAAGTTGATGATGATCTGGACTACTGCTCCGATCCGTTGATCAAATTCCATAAACTGAGTCATGTAACATGACTTGTGGTCTTTTGAGAGCGGCTAATCTATTTATTTTTTCTTACGCAAATTGGTCGGTCCTTGCAATGATATTTTGCCCCTTTTTTCCTTGGGCGCCCAATATAATCCGGCACTAATCAATGAATTATACGTCAACGTAAATAGTTATAAACCCGGATGATGGGGTACGTTGTTTTCCATTCTAATTTCTAGCTAATATATATAGAGATTCTACTTGGAAATCTTACACCTCGTACCTTCACTTGATCAATATGTGATTTGTTATTTTTTTATTTCTATCTTAATATTTTTAAGTGCTATAGATATAAAAATAAATTCCATAAAAATAAATTTACAATCTAATGTTGTACGGCTACATCAAATTACATCAATTTGTGAATTTATTTTTGTGAGACTTTTTTGTTGCTAAATATTTCTCATATTAGTTTATCAAATTATTGGTAATATTTTCTAGTCTAACTATTATTTCTAATTTTACTTTAAAAAAAATTAATTAATTGTCCTATTTGCAGTTCTTCGAATGTAGTACGTAACTTTATTTTCAATTTTTTTTTTAAACAGTTGATTCTTAATTTATTTTCTAGTTTGTAAAAACATATATAATACACATGCAAAATGTTAGTAGATCATGAGATTCTTAAACTTATTTTAGAAGCCGATCGATTATGCATTTGTGATACGACGTCGTCATTTGATTAATCTTGATTTGAGAATTAATTCCGACGTGGCAGCCAGTTTTCCACCCCAAAGAAAATGTTTTGTTGCGAATGTGAAGGCCGGAAAGGCAATTGGCATGGCTGCCCAACTGCATGACTTGGGTCTTACCTCAATTCCTCATTGATAAACCTTGACGTACGTCCTAAACTAGTTGCTTCTTGGTCCTATATATATAAATGGAATATTTTACTTCTTGGTCCAAATTATTAACGTATACTTCATGCTCAATTGACTAATATGTCCAAGAAAAATGGGTCTGCTTTCACAATTCAGATCACACGATCCCGCCACATATAACATACTAGACACGGTTATTAGCAGTCTATAAATAGCATCCAATCCAAGAGCCTTCTGCAACATCCATCCCTACACCTTAATTGCTTGCTTGATTTCTCCATTTAGTAGTACTCATGGCTGCTAAAAGATCTCCCCTCTTCTCCTTTATCACTCTCGGCCTCCTCCTTGCCCTCATTCCTCTCCTTTCCCATGCAACAACTCCACCGCACTCTTCTGACCAAAAAACATCACCCTTTGGATTTCTCAAGCATCTTCAGGGATGCCACAAGGGTGAGAAGCTCAAAGGTATCCATAACCTCAAAATGTATCTTGAAAACTTTGGTTATTATCACCAAACCAAAAACAACACCCATACCAATGACGATGATTTTGATGAACTCTTAGAATCTGCCGTCAAAACATACCAGCAAAATTATCATCTAAAGGCCACTGGGACTTTGGATGCTGAAACGGTATCAAAGATGATGATGCCTCGTTGTGGCGTAGCAGATATCATCAATGGTACAAACTCGATGCAATCGGGCAAGAAGCATCACCACCGCAAGGGCTCATTTCATACCGTCTCTCATTATAGTTTCATGTCTCCAAGTGCTCCAAAGTGGCCAACCTCAAAGTATCATCTCACCTACAGGTTTCTACCAGGAACCCCAACTCAAGCCATGAGTCCCGTCGCACAAGCTTTCCGAACTTGGGCAGGAAACACGCACTTCACCTTCTCGCAAGCTCAAGGCCAGTCAAACGCAGATATCACTATTGGTTTTGGGAGGAGGGATCATGGAGATAGGTTTCCTTTTGATGGAACTGGTGGAACCCTTGCTCATGCATTTGCGCCAACAGATGGAAGATTCCATTATGATGCAGATGAGCGCTGGAGCGTGGGTGCTACTCCGGGTGCACATGACTTGGAAACAGTTGCTTTGCATGAAATTGGGCACCTTCTTGGACTCGGGCATAGCTCAGTTCAAGGAGCAATCATGGAACCCAGTATCGCTCCAGGAGTGACTAAAGGCTTGCATGCAGATGATATTGCAGGAATTAAAGCCTTATATAATGTTTGAGAAATGTCTAAGAATTTAACGGGAGTAGATTATATATTATAGAATAAAGCATTTGTTGCTTATAAAATAAACTGTGACGATGATCGAAGTAGGCCATATTGTTTTGGCAAGAAGAGGGATATAATAGTACTTTAATAAATTATCTGTTAAGATTTATGTCTTAAAACATTAGATTGAATTTTCACTTTATTAATAAAGTCAAATTTAGATAATCGTGAATATCTTGTTAATTTGGGCAATTATAACTCCTGAGATGAATTGATGTGCTCAGTTTTAATGTATGCTAATTGTAAAAATCTATATGCAACCGCCCTGAGTAACGGCGGGGGAACCCTTGTCCCCGTGGCAAGTGAAACGACTTGTTTTGAGTGAAACGGACCGGTTTCTTTCGTTCCTTCCCTCTGTTTCAAAACTCACTCCTCCAGACTTATTCTCTTCTTCTTCCTTCATCTTCTCTTCGTCTTCCATCGTCTTCTCTGCCTCTCCGTTCACTCCAGCAATTTTTGGTCTTCAACCATGTCAATCCCTTTAGCATGAGGACATCTCTCCCCTTCATCTGCCCTTCGTCCCCCCTTCAAGCTTACATAGACAACACAGACGCACCAGTCACCCGAGAATCTGAGGGCTAGCTTTAATGGAGACAGAGTCTCGCAGTGCAAGAGTGCTGAGCTTTCCTTCCCAGCTTTTCTTCCCAGATCCGAGATCGAGATGAGTTTTTCTTCCTAGCTTTTCTTCCCAGATGCGAGATTCAATCTCCAGTTCCCAGACCCAGGTAGCGAAATCTCTTCTTCCAGTTCAAAGATCGAGCAGAGCAGAACTTTTCTTCCCTTCTTCCAGACGACGCAATCTCCAGCTTTCCTCTTCAACAATTTTCCCTTTGATTTCCTTGTGTTTTGTTTTCATTTTCATGCTTCTTCTTTTTTTCTTTTTTTCTTGAAAGCAGATGGTTTTTAATCCGTCGGAGTGTTTGAAAAGGAGGAAGATTTATTTTCTTGTTATTTTTTTTTCTTGTATGAATTCGAGTTTGCTTTATATTTGAGAAAATTATGCTGAAATTATCCCATTTCTGAATCTCTGATTCAAGGTTACATTGAAATCTCAATTTCGTCCATTTTTCACGGAATTTGTCTAATTTCAAAGCGAAGAACATATAAATATATTCAACTTATGAACCAAAATCGAATAGCTAGGAGTCTCTGCTTTCACGGAATTGTTTTCTTGGATGGGAAGAAAGCTCATCTCGTCTTTTTCAATTGATGTGTGTGTATTTTATGTTCCTTTTAATTTTTAAAACCCCTTTTCTAATATCTGTAATGCTGACCAAGGAGAGAGTAAACGCAGGAGGAGTTGTGGAATGAGATTATTTTGACATTGAAGCAGTCAGCAGCAGAGAAGACGAAGGACGATGAAGAGAAGATGAAGGAAGACGAAGAGACGAAATCTGGAGGAGTAAGTTTCGAAACAGAGGGAAGGAGTGAAAGAAAATGGTCTATTTCGTTTAAAACGCATCGTTTCACTTGCCATGGGGGTAAGGGTTCCCTGGCGGTTACCCAAGGCGGTTGCATATAGACTTTTCCATGCTAATTAGGTGCATTTTATTTTCTTGCATGGTGGTTTAGATGAAATTAATTAATGGTTGGCATGGTTGAGGACAATTGTCAAATTTTCATGGATCTTGCCTCATGAGTACGCCTTGTTATAGATTTTCGGATGATAGAAAGAGTCACTACAATAGAATTGACTTTTAGGGACGAAAATATTTAGGGACTAAAAGTCATTTTTTTGGACGAAATAAAAATTGATGATTTTACAAAATCGTTCGAACGGCAAAATATTTGTTCGAACAGTAGTTTTTGTGACAAATTAAAGTCTCAAAAAGTTTTTTTTGTTCGAACGGAAAAAAGTATGTTTGAATGGAAAATTCTTGGTGGGGAAGTATTTTATTATGCTGGGAAAAGTTCAAAACCGTTTGAACGATAATTATTTGTGTTCGAACGAAAAATATTTGGTGGCAAAACCTGGCGGGAAGGTTTCTAAACCGTTTGAACGGAATATATTTAGTACGAATATATTCAAGCACCACATTTATACATTCAAACATATAATATTAATTTCGGTACATAACTCAAAATATAAAAAAATATATATCATATATACAAATTCATTAATTAATTTTATGTAATTAATTGAAAAATATTTTAATGATTTCTTTAATGTTAAATAAGATTTTTAGTTAAATAAATATTATCAACCATACACCACATAATATAAATCAATAATTACTCCAGAAAAGACAAAATATTTAATTTACAACCAAAGCAAATTATCACAACACCATATATATTGTCCATAACTATAACAAAAAATATATATAAATAAAAAATAGAAATTATGACTGTGATGCGAGGTCTTTGCACACATCCTCAACTGCAGCTAATTGTCCCTTTACCTGTGCCAGTCGAGTACTAAGCGTGACCTGAGTTGCATTATTGGCATTAATCTTTGTACTTAACTCATTAACCTCTGTACATAACTCAGATACGCTAGCCATATTCTCTATACGCAACTCAATCATGGCACTATGCTTTGCATCGATCACCGCTGATGTGTGTATGCCGATCTCAGCACCCATTATGTCGGCCATCTCCTCGCGAGTAGATGTGCGTGATGCCTCGGCCTATGTAAATGCCTCACTAGTCGATACTCCGGTATCTCTCGGCTGTGCATCTCTCTGAATATCAGTCCTGTCGTCAGGAACAAGTCCACGAAAACGAAATCTCGAGTGTCCCGTGCTCTCTGAAAGGGTGATGCTGTTGATCGGTCCTATTGGCTGGCGTAATACTCAGCAACTCTTGGCACGACCCAGGAATGTAGCAAAAATCGAGTGATCAGGATCCCGAACGGTAGTATATCTGTCGTAAGGTACCGAGCCTCTAATCGAATCCTCTCAAATATATACCCCACGAGGTTGATCGGAATGCCACGAGTGACCCGTATCATAAATCTCACTCGATCCATGCCAACCTCGGTCTTGTGCTGTCGAAAGTCAATATTGTTGGCGATAATCAAATTCATGATCTTGAAGAAAAAAGATAAATTTGCCTGCTTAATGCTCTTCATCCTATCGTACACTGGAGCATCTAGACCAACAATCAAGTCTCTGACCTCGTGATCAGCAAGTGTATCGATCTCATCTGTGTAAACTGGTCTATTGTCCGAAGACATCTTTGCATCACCTGAAGGATCAAACTCTCTAGGCGGCAGGTTCGGATGGGCATCGACTAGCCTAGGAATACCGAGATACGCATGTCCGCTAAAAATATAACGGGCACTCCTCAAACACAGATCCTGTATGCCCTTCTATCATCTGGGCCGGCATCACCAAACTCTTTATAGAACTCAACAACGATTTCAATGTAGGAAATCAACTCCATTCCTTCTTATCGTTGATCTAAGGTTGGTGGCCAACCACAATCAATGAATACTGATGGAAGGGAATGACCCTTCCATATAAGAGCCACAAAATCAAACAAATATACCTGCCGCTCAAGTAAAATAGTCCGCTCGCGAACTGTTTGGATGGAAGGTTCCCCTAATCTACCACGTTTACGATCCCTATAAGACATTCTAATAACCTGAAATTTTAAAAATAAAATATATATTAAATATTAGTGATAAAATTTAATATGAGAAAAGATTTACAAAATTATAAACTAATAGCAATTTAATAAATTAATTGATAGAACAATTCAATGAAACGATGAAAACAATTTAATTATAAGCTAATAAAAATTAAATGTTTACGTTTGAACGATTTTAAAAAGTGGTCGAACAGAAAGGTTCAAACCATTTGAACGGTTAAAGGTGTTCAAACGGTAAGGTTAAAAGTCGTTCGAACACATTCTAAAGCGTTCGAATGGAAGTATGCTCTAACTTACCTAACGCTTTTTGGAGTAGAAAACAACATATAGTTGAATTACCATATGAAAAAGAATTTTCTGAGAAAAATATCCCAACCAAAGCCAGACCAATTCAAATGAATAACGAGTTATTAGAATTCTGCAAAAAGGAAATTAATGATTTATTAACAAAAGGATTAATTAGAAAAAGTAAATCACCTTGGAGCTGTGCTGCCTTTTATGTTAAAAAACAGGCAGAGTTAGAAAGAGGAGTTCCTCGATTAGTTATTAATTATAAACCTTTAAATAAAGTATTACAATGGATTAGATACCCAATCCCTAATAAGAAAGATTTATTATCTAGACTTTATGATGCTACAGTATTTTCAAAATTCGATATGAAAAGTGGGTTCTGGCAAATTCAAATCGCTGAAAAAGATCGGTACAAAACAGCTTTTACGGTCCCATTTGGACATTATGAATGGAATGTTATGCCATTTGGATTAAAAAATGCCCCTAGTGAATTTCAAAATATTATGAACGAAATATTTACCCCTTTTACTCATTTTTCAATAGTCTATATAGATGATGTACTAATATTCTCTTCATCTATTGAACAACACTGGAAACACTTAAACACTTTTGTCAAAATCATCAAACAAAATGGATTAGCTGTTTCATCACCAAAAATAAAATTATTCCAAAACAAAATTAGGTTTCTTGGACATGATATTTACCAAGGAACCATTACCCCAATTAGTAGAGCAATAGAATTTGCTGATAAATTTCCGGATGAAATAAAAGATAAACAACAACTACAAAGATTTCTAGGAAGTCTTAATTACGTTGCAGATTTTTATCAATCTCTCAGGCCATTATGCAAACCATTATTTAAGAGATTAAAAAAGAATCCACCTCCGTGGACAGAAGAACATACAAATATTATAAGACAAATTAAGGCTCATGTTAAGAAACTACCATGTCTAGGACTTCCATCCCCCTATACTTTAAAAATTGTTGAAACGGATGCTTCTGATCTTGGTTATGGTGGAATTATGAAACAAAGATTATCAGGAGATTCTGAACAGATTGTTCGATTCCATTCAGGATGTTGGAATCCTGCCCAAAAGAATTATAGTACCATTAAAAAAGAGATTTTAGCTATCGTATTATGTATTTCTAAATTTCAAGATGATTTGTTAAATCAAAAGTTTTTACTTAGAATAGACTGCAAATCAGCCAAGGAAGTTTTGATTAAAGATGTGAAAAACCTGGCTGCCAAACAAATATTTGCTAGATGGCAAGCTATACTAAGTATTTTTGATTTTGATATTGAACACATTAAAGGAGAAGCTAATTCTCTTCCTGATTTTCTATCCCGAGAATTTTTACAGGGAAAATCATGTCTTCCTCAAAGTCAAAAGTAAAGACCAAATCTTCTTATGCATTACCACCATCTCCACCCTATCCTTCACCCTGTCCTTCTGCAACTCCAAGACCATATACTGTATTAGGGTCAATACCACCTAATATTAGACCTTCTTACAATCCATTCTCGCCATTATCTTCTCCAAAATGACCAACATACTCTAAAGCTGTCTCTCATTCTTCTTCTCCTTCTCAGATTATTAATCCTCCATTATTATCTCAACCTTCTACATCTCCGATTATCATTAAATCTCACTAGCACCCTGTCTTCCCCATCGAGCCTGAAATCCAACACTTGTCCGAACCCCAAAAATTACTTGATGCATTTCTTCTACCAGATTGGCATTATATTCCTCAAAACATTAAGAAAATCCAAAATTTTTATGAATTTATATTAGTAGACTCAGACTCAATTATCCTCTCTGAAATTCCTTGCACCCTCCAAACCCAACCATCTCCACCTGCACCACCAGTTATTGCTTTTCATAAAGTCACCATTAAACAGGTCCTCACTTTGGAACAATGGGGAAAAAATCCCTATCTTACAAGAAAATTTTCTCAGCCTTATGATCCTCCTTATTATGACTATTATGATTATCAGCAGGCATGGAAGAAAATGTTTTTAAAACAAAATAAAAATTTGCGTCATTCATGGTTCCTTCATTTTGATAAATTACAAGAAATTAAGACACTTCCTAAATGGTTTTCACTTTGGCGGGACCATTATGGCCCTGAACTTCTTCTCCTTCCTCTCCCCCTCTAAGAAAGTTTTAGAATTTTTACTTCACAAGATGATAGTCAATCAGCATTAAGCCATTGTCCACCACTTCTTCTTTTCTTTCTCAAAACAAAATTAAATTGGATTATGAAATGGGAATATGTTATCAAACCTCATCCCTCTCTCAAGACCATTATGTTCTTGGCCCGCCAAGTCTTTGTCAAATGGTGGGAAAAATATAATTACGATCATGTCTTAAAAATGTTTTCAAAAATTACCAAAGCACCGGAAGTACTTGTTCAACGGAGCAGATTTCAAGCACAGTTAGCATCCATTACCAGCAAAAAAGATTTGAAAAAATTAGCCGAAGCAATGTCACAAGTTTCAGATAGTGATGAGGAAGAAGAGACACGGAATCCAACCAGATTATCTCCATTACAGCAACCTGCAGCTTACCAAGGCTCTCCTTCTCAACAGGCCTCTCCTTCCCAACAGGCCTCTCCTTCTCAAGATTATTCACCTTATCATCCAGTACCTCTGATGGATTCTCAAGATCCGTTTGAACTGGATTCGATAAATTATGACCATCAGATCATGTGATTCCAAAAAAGATTTTTGCTTTCCAAATTAGTCAACATAACAGATTAAAGTTGTCAGGAATATTATCTCCACGGAAGAAAACGACAACCGACTTTGTATATACTGTTCATGTATTATTAGTGTTACTGTTTAAGTTACTGTTTGTACAGATCGGTTTTCACGTGTTGGTACTGTTCATGTATTATTTGAGTTACTGTGTTGCACTGTTTCAGTGTCTATAAATAAGCGTTTGTAGCAGAGGAGAGGCATTCGGAATTCTCTCATCTGAAGCCTTGCCCTCTCTCTCTCTCTCTCTCTCAAAACTCTCTCCTAGCTATCCCAAGCCTACCTTTTGTAAATCAACTCTCCAGTCTTTCTTAATGTCTTCTGTCTTCACCTCTTCTGAGAATTAGCTACTCCTTGTAAGTATTATGTATTTAATGAAGTTGATTTTTGTATATCTCTTTATCTTATTTATTTTATCATGCATATGGTCGGTTATACCGCCTGCTTCAATTGCTCTCATGCATATGGCTGGTAATACCGCCTGTTGTTAAGTCTTTTGTTAAGTCTTTTAATATCTATATACTAATTTTATTACCTGGGATTTACGTCTTTGGTATCATGTTATAGTTTTTATATAATGATGGAAATAAATATATTGTAACATTAAGGAGATGTGTTCGAGCGTTTTACAGATTGACGTTCGAAGGCTTTATTTTCGTTTGAACAGCTAAAAAAACCCCGCCAATTAAAACTCTAGATTACCGTTCGAATGTCTTTTGTCATCGTTCGAATGGTTTCTTGCATTAGTGGAAAAATGAAACGCCAATTAAACACTCCTGGATTACCTTTCGAATGACATTTTTCCGTTCGAATGATGTTGAAGAAATTTGTGCTAGCGGGAAGATTGGCGCGTTGAGAATTTTTCGTTCAACTGAGGCTTTATTTACGTTTGAATGGTAAGCCAGAACTTAAAATCTCCCCACACACCCTCAGTACTCATTTTTCTTTCCTCTTTTCTTTTCTTCTCCGCTTTCTCTCCAAATTCGTCCATTTTCTTTACACAATCATTCACTCTATCATCTTACAAAGAGGATTGCACACTTATTTTGCTTAGAGGTATGACTTTCTTTTTTAATTTTACTTGCAATTCTACATTTGATTTTATTTTCTTTATAAATATTTTGTAGGTGTTTATTAGATTAAACACAAAATATATATTGTGTAGTTATTTATTAGATTAAACACAAAATGTATATTGTGTAGGTGTTTATAGTTTATATATATATATATCGTGTAGGTGCTTATTACATTAAACACAAAATGTATATTGTGTAGGTGTTGTATGTTTGTAGTATTTTCTGAATATGAGTTTGTGATGAAAGTGTGTCTCGTATGGATTCATTGGTAGGGGTGGGCAGCGGATACCCGCCCCCGCTGCCCCGCCCCGCATGGAGCACCCCATGAGGGGGCGGGGGGCAGATTGACCCCAACGGGGCCCCACTCCGCCCTTCCTCCTTTTTTAGTATAAAAAATTATAATTTTTACTATTTATATAAATAATTTATATAAATATATTGTATATAGATATATACAATTTGTAAAAAGCTTGAATTAAACTTTAAGTTAATGGATTGCCTTGGCCTCCTAGGCCAACCATTATATAGGAGGCCAAGGCAATACAATAGTGATAGTTAAGTAATTTGGGACTTAGTGTATTGCCATGTGGGACTTAGTGTTAAATCACACATTGCTTAACTATCACTATTGTATTGCCTTGACTTCCTATATAATGGTTGGCCTAGGAGGTCAAGGCAATTCAAAACATAACTCTAATGAGTTTATATTTTTTTTAAATATATAAATTTTAATTTATACTTTAAATTATATTATAATTTAGGTCTAAAAAATATTTTTAGACTAAAATTTTTTTTAGACAATGGATTGAGTGGGGTGCAGGGCAGGGGACGGGGTATGAACACAGTATTGACTGGTATCTGGGTTGATATCGTTTGAACACAGTAATATTCGGTTCGAACACATAGATGAGTTCGAACAGTCATTTAAGTGTTCAAACGGTTGCGCTAAAAAATTAAATTATAATTGACTTAGAAATAATAAACATAAGAATTATTAATACTTAAACTTATATTAAGACTTAAAAGATAATAGTTGTAAAAACTATCTTACAATTAACTTAAAAATTTATAAAATTAAATTATAAAGGACTTAGAAATAATAAACATAAAAATTATTAATACTTAAACTAATAAAATAGTTTGATAATTAAAATACATGATTTTGAGATTTGGGGATTCTCGTATATTCTATTCTAGTATCATCTTGTATTCCAAAATTTTTATATTATTGTTGTGTTTTAATATTGTATCTTATACTTGCAATTGAAATAATCCTTAGACCCATTCGAAAGTTATCAATCATGTTGAAAGGTTGATTGATAACTCTTAAATTGTCTAGAGTGGACAGTTTGAGATTGTAAGATCATTCTCACAAACTATCAAACTATATATATTGGATCCAACATTATGATATTGGTAAAGTCATCCTTTATTGTTCTCTGGATATGCAGTTTCGATGATGGTGCATCGATGTATTACTCGTCGGTGTGCATGACCAATGAGCATATTTGGAGAACTATGGAGAGATGCTATCAAAATTTTGTTGGACATGATAGATAATAGTTGGTAGGTTGGCAATTATAATCTTACAATCTCGAATGGGATAGGACCAACTACTCGGTGAAATGAAAAAATTGTACAATATGTTAGATATTTGATTGTTGTTGATGTACATAACTATTTGCAATGGGATATTAGACATGGATAAGAGTTGGATGCGAGTTAGAGATCGGTTAGGTGAGGATTACAATGTATATGCTGAAGGAGTTAAAAAAATTTTAGAGTTCACATCCTGTACAATTGGTAGTGACGATCGTATTAGATGCCCATGTCAACTTTGCAAGAATTTGCGTTCTTATAAGATAGAGTTGGTGAGTGAGCATCTGTTTGTCAAAGGTATTGACCAAGGTTATACCGATTGGGTCCTACATGGAGAATCGTATCCAACGTCATTCGAACTTCGAGATGAAGAATAAGACATCGATGAAGATGTACATCCTGAGGTTGTTGGTGACGATCTCGAAGAGGATATGGAGCAAATGCTGGGCAACATTGGTGCGGGAATGTTTATGGATGAAAGTGGAACAGATCCATCAAATTCAAATGATTTGTGCCATAACATTTTTACCTGCTTGTGGAATGATTCATAGCGTGAGTTATATTCAGGGTGTAAAAGGCACAGTAAGTTATCATTTACAGTTAGACTGTTTCATATAAAATCCATGTGCCGAATATCTATTAAGGTTGACAATATATTGCTTGACCTGTTTATAAAGGCACTTCCATCAGATAATATTTTATCCCGCAACTTCTACGAAGCAAAACTGTTGAAAATAGAACTCGAGTTTATCTAATACATGCATGTAAGAATAATTGTGTATTATTTTGGCAAGAGAATGAACAGTTGACCAAGTGTCCCATTTGCCATGAATCAAGATGGACAATTGATAAGCAGAATGTGCCACGGAAGGTTGTACATCACTTTCCGTTGATACCTAGATTACAACGGTTATTCATGTCACATTCAACGGCTGTGGATATGACATGACACTCATCATCTAGAGTCAAGAATGATAATATTTTGTCACGTCCTGCAGACTTTCAAGTTTGGAAGGGATTTGACTTGGAACACCCATAGTTTGCTGAAGAACCTTGTAATGTTTGACTTGAATTAGCAACAGATGGATTTAACTCGTTTGAGAACATGAGTACTAGTTATAGCACTTGGCTAGTTGTACTTATCCCGTATAATCTACCACCATGGAAGTGTATGAAAGATCCAAACTTCATGATGAGTTTGCTCATTCCAAGTCCGAGATTACCGGGAAATGATATAGACAGACACTTACAGCCAGTGATAGTAGAATTGAAAGATTTGAGGGAGAATAGGGTATTAACATTTGATTGATTAACAGGCAAGTCGTTCAAGATGCATACTGCTATGTTATGGACAATAAATGATTTTCCTTCTTATGGAAACTTGTCATGTTGGAGCACTAAGGAGAAATTGACATGTTCGACTTGTAACAAACATACCCAATCTGAAGGCTTACGTATGGGAAGAAACTATGCTTTATGGGTCATCGTCGATTTTTCCCTGTGACCATAGATGACATGGAAATGGTAGGATGTTTGATGGCACTGTTGAATGAGGGCACCCTCCACCATTCTTGTCTGGTGAAGATGTTATTGCACAGTTTGTGAATGTCGGAAGTAATGATTTTGGTAAAAAACAACGGAAGAGAAAACAAAGTGCGAATGAGTTAAATTAAACAAAGAAGAGTATATTTTTTGAACTCCCCTACTGGTCGACATTAAAATTGCGGCATAGTCTTGATGTTATGTATATTGAAAAAAGTATATGCGAGTTCGTGTTAGAAACGTTGATGTCAATTGAAGGTAAAACGAAGGATAATATAAACTCACGGAAAGATCTAAAGCGGTCGGGAATTAGACCTGAAATGCACTTGCAACAAAGTGGTTCATCTGTTTACATGCCAACTGGGTGGTATACATTGTAAAGGAACGAAATGGCTACATTTTGTGAGTGGTTGCAAAAGATTAAATTACCGGATGGGTATGCCTCGAATCTAACAAGGTGTGTGCGAACAAGTGACTAAAAAGTTACTAGACTAAAAAGTTATAATTGTCATGTATTTTTACAACGTATCTTGCCTGTTGGTATCCGTGAGTTCTTGACCAGAGATGTACGGGTTGCGTTAATTTTATTGGGTGCATTTTTTTAAAATTTATATGTTAGAACGTTGAATGTAGAAGCTTTGGATCGTATGAAACGAGAAATTGCACTAGTATTGTGTAAGTTGGAGAGTATTTACCTACCGTCATTCTTCGACATAATGGTTCACTTAGCTGTTCGTTTGCCACGTGAGACTCGGCTTGCAGGACCAGTCCAGTATAGGTGGATGTATCCCATTGAACGGTTTCTTGAAAAATTAAAACAAGGTTTGATCGGCCTGAAAGAAATTTTGGTGTTAACAAAGCAAGACAACGGAACGAATTTTCTGTATTTTTTCAATAAGTACGTTCACTTGGCACTCAGGGTGGTTATGATTTATGTGAAAAAGAGTTCGAGAAAACTCAGTGGTACGTACTAAATAATTGCTCAGAGATAGAGAGCCACTTGAAGTAAGTTCAACTTAATTATTAATTAATCATTGAATTTACTAATTAAACAATTATACGAATATACTTATTGTTGGTAATTTTTAATTTTAGTGATCATATTAACGTGCTCAAAGAACTGGAAGTAAATGATATATACTAGAGACATGAATAGGAGATCCTGAAATAGTTCAAACAACAGGTAATGACATTAATATAAATGCAATTTTGCACTAACATATTTAAAATTGGAGGGAACAGTTGAATGGTTGAATGTTTATACTTTATTTAATATGTAGGTTGTACAAATTCATGCGAGTAATCGGAACGATATATCAGACAAACTATATGCACTGGCGCATGGCCCCTTGAGACGTGCTCGATATTCTGCTTGTATTTCTCGAGGAAGTAGGTATCACATAATTGGTTGAGAACTTTATAGGAAAACATAAAATAGTGGTGTCCTTGTCGAAGGGAGTCATGATGGAGACAATGTTGATTTCTATGAAGTTATCGTGGATATAATTGGACTGAGATATGTGGGGGGGGGGCTTGTGGTTTATATATTTAAATGTGATTGGTGGGATTTAAGCAATCCTCGAAGGGAAAAATGCCAAGAATATTAATACAAAAAAAAATATGATATGAAGATGATCCTTTTATTTTAGCTTCCTAAGCATTTCAAGTATTCTATTTAGACGATCATCAGTTAGGAAATCAATGGCACGTGGCCCTTCGAGACGCACTGCTCGATATTCTGCTTGTATTTCTCGAGGAAGTAGGTATCACACAATTGGTCAAGAACTTTATAGGAAAACACAAAATAGTGGTG